>JACBKR010006491.1:0-12210 GCA_014218235.1 Colocasia esculenta
ATATCTTAAAAGTTTAAGAACAAAGTTTATCTGATATACTTACGACACGTACATCTGTAAGTATAGATATGCCTATCCATATGAATAGCTTACGAATATACTGAACCGTAAGCAACTTTCGTAGGCAGAACTAGGATTTCTTATAGTGACTTCCTTCTCGGCAGGTGAGTTGACTAATGAAAGAATGTCCTTGGTATAGTCTATAATGTTTGTATTGGAAGGAAAGACATGTAGGTATCCATCAAAGGATGCATGCGTTGACCTCAAGTTTATATTTTTACTCGTATAGATAAAAGGTGGAAGATACGGTCATGCGGTTTAGTCATTAGTCTAATGAAGCCTTCACCATGTAGCCACCCTCGCAGAAGTGGAAGAAATTATGTTATAATATATATTAAATAATTGTTTTTTATAATTTAATATTTCAAAATTTAATTTTAAATATTTAAAATTTTGAATAGTTGTCCATATTTAATTTAAATTTATGAAAGATATTTGAATTTTGACAAACTTATATATATAGCTTAAGTTGACGGCTTGTAGAAGCCGTTTGTATGTAGTTGGCTTGCTTCAGCCATCTATATATAAATGTGCTAAATCAAGTAGAGAACTAGAAGTCGTCCACATGTCTCTCATATTTAGTCGGCTTTGTGAATCCATCTACATAAGTTGCGTACACAGCTATGACAGTCGTATATATGCATTTTATGTAGATAGTTGTTGAAAGCCATCTACAAATGTGTAAATAGTTGTTCTAAGCCATTTAGATATATTTGATATGTAGATGATTTTGTCTATAACCGTGTTCAAATACTTAGTATTTGTCGATGATTTTTTATATTTGTCTATGCCATATATAGATGGGTAGTATATATCTGTACCAGCTGAAAATTTATTGTTGCTTGGGGCATTGACATTGATGTGCGCCGCCCACCTCGTCTCGCTGTACTTCTTTACTTGTGATGAATGAATTAGAGTATATGTGATTGTTACAAAAAAATTAAAGAGAGAGAAGGGAGTCGGTTCGCCTGCAATCCATCCTGCACACGTGCCCTTCATCCTCTCTTATCTACGTATCATACATATGTTCGAAGACTGTAAATATCGAGATAGATCGAAAATAAAATGAAAATATCTTTCAAAATTTGAAAGTTATCTTCTATCTATTTTAATGCCAAACAGTAAGAGAATAGAGTCAGTTCTTCTGCATGCCTTCCTAGTGCATTCGTGTGCCCTTCGTCCTCTCTCTCTCTAATAGAGTTAATTTCCACCTATTTTAACTCATTTTATGATTTTCGTTATTTTGTCTGATTTATTGTTACTATTTTAAGTTGAATAAGAAAATAGTTATCGAGGTAGAAATGACTTGAGTCTTTTAATTAACTCTGTACATCTTAAATCGTTTATAAAATTTAACAGAGATTAGACTGAACAAATATGGACCAATAGCATTCGAGTCACCGCCCGAGAGGAAGGGCGGACGCGACCGTTGGTAACCGGTGGAGTGTTACCGTTACTAAGCGTCGAAAAAGACCAGTGAAAGAGTACGAGGACGTGATCGTGAAGCATTTATATAGACCCGGCTCTCCCGCAACATGCCTTCTTCTCGCGTCCGTGAGCGGGGGAGAGAGAGAAAGAGAGAGACCAAAAAATTACCTGAACCCAACACCCTCTTCTGTTCCGAATCCGTTCCTCTTTGTCTCCGGGATCTTCTGCAAACCTCACTTTCTGCTTCATCCTTCCCATTTGAACCGGAGATTTGCCGTCAGGAGACAGGATCCTACGTAATGCTTCCCTTATTCGCTGAACTTTCTTTCTCTTTCGCAGAGGCACTTCCAGTAGAGAACATGAAGAGCAATCCTGAGAAGGTGAAGTGCCCGTCCTCTCTCTCTCTTTCTCGATGTATCTTCCCCCCCCCCCCCCCCCTTCCAACTCTAGTTCCTCCCGTTGTCTTCTAATGCGCATAGTTCTACGGATGCCGTCTTACGATCGACAGGCTGTTAACGTTGTGGAGCTGAAGGTGTACATGCACTGTAGAGCATGTGAACGATCGGTTTTCGACTCCTTACGCACATTCAAAGGTATGATCACTGCTTAATTATATGGCGACAAGGTATTCGGAGTTATACACGCATGCATTTGTTTTACAAAGTGCAATACAGAAGTGTTTTGATCAAAGGTTACAGTACTACTACGTATAACCTACTTCTTAATACAAATTAGATAAAAGAGAAAATAAGCGCACCTCGTAAAACATCACCAGTGCAACCCACCGATTACTGCATTTTTTTGGTCACTTTTTAATCTCTCGTTTTAATTTGTTATAGGAGTGGAGGCAATTTCAACAGACATGAACATGGACAAGGTCATCGTAAAGGGTCAAATTGACCCGAAAAAGTCCTGAAGAGACTCAGAAGAAGACGGGTAAAAGGCAGAAATCGTGGTGAAGAGTACAGACAGCGACAAGGCCAAAGTCGATGGCGATGCAAAGGCTTCGGAATCATGTGGCGATCCTGAGGTGGAGGAAGAGCCCTCCCTCACGATTACTTTGAGGACAAGCTAATGTTCTACCTTGACATATTCAGTGATGAGAACCCCAATGCATGTTCAATTGTGTAGTGTAGGCAGTCCTCATTTTACTGTAAACTATGCACAAAGTTTATGACTAACTTACACCTTTCTTCCCGTGTTCCTCTCTGGGGGGGGCGTCCTTCGGTGTAGAACGATGTTCCCAAAAAGAGAGGCTTGAAGGTACTCGAAAAGATGACGCGCGCAGAGGTGAGTGTCAAAAGTTGGCTTGTTTAAGGATGAAGATAGACAAATGATGGCAGCCTCTTACGGCCACATTAGTGATGAGATCGTAAAAGGCTCAAAACTTAGCTTGATGTTTACAGATGTGATCAAATGAGTGTTCAATCAATAGTTTCTTAGCTTTCGTGGACAATGATTAAAAAGAAAGTGTGCACGTCCCTTCACTTCTCTGGTTTTTACTAGTTGTTTGCGTCACTTTTGTGTTAAACTTTTATTTTAAAAAAAACTAATCTGCCCTTGAAGACTAAAAGAGAAGAGTAAATTTGCTGCAAACTCGAGTCTGGAGTACTGGACACGTTATCCTTACAATAGGAATGTATTTTGTCCAAAAAGGCCATTTTTTTACTTTTAATCCATAGATGTCACAGTATAATTAGAAAGGAGATTAATGGGGTGTTTGGTTGCAATTTTTTACCTGTTTTTTCTCTAAATTTTAAAAAGAGAGAAGACAGATATGAAGACCCGTTTGGCAGCACATTTTTTTTTTAGAGCAAAATTTTTTTCCTAAGTAAATCTCTCTAGAAAAAAAAACAAGTCTGACCTTATTTTTATTTTAGAATCACTAGTTCCTCCTCCTCTCCCCCCCCCCCACACCCCTCCTCCCCCCCTCCCCCCCCCCAACCCCACCTCCTCCTCCCCTCCCCCCCCCCCCCCCCCCCCCCCCCACCTGTCCACCCCCCCCCCCCCCACAGACCCCCCCCCCAACCCCACCTCCTCCTCCCCTCCCCCCCCCCCAACCACCCCTTCGCCCCACCCCCCCCCACCCCCACAGACCACCTAGCAGCCCCCCCCCCCCCCACCCCACCCCACCTCCTCCTCCCCTCCCCCCCCAACCCCCTGCGCCCCCCCCCCCCACAACCCCCCAGCAGCCCCCCCCCCCCCCCAACCCCACCTCCTCCTCCCCTCCCCCCCCTCCAACACCCCTGCGCCCCCCCCCCTGGCAGCACCCCCCCCCCCCCCATGCACAAACCCCCCAGCACCCCCCCCCCCACCCCACCTCCTCCTCCCCTCCCCCCCCCCCCCCCCAAACACCCCTGCGCCCCCCCCCTGCAGCACCCCCCCCACACCCCTGCCCCCCCCCCCCCCACAGACCTGCGCCCCCCTCCCCAACCCCCCCCCCCTCCCCCCCCCCAACACACCCCTGCGCCCTCCCCCCCCCCCCCCCCCCCCCCTGACCCACCTACCAAACACTTCAAATAAATTTTAAAATTTTTATTATTTTAACCAAACAAGTACATCACATTCTCATAATTTAAATTTAAAGTTAAAAGAAGAATTCAACATTAATTTTTAGATAGAAATAGTTTTTTTAAAAAAATTACTCCCAAACACCCCATAAGCATCCATCGTGATATGCATATGATGTTTCCCTCTGTGCTAGAGGTCGATTAAAAAAAAAACTATTGCACCCCCATAAAACGCAGGAAAGAGGAACCGTCTTCGATCTAGAGCACGAGTTATATTTGTAGCACATACAAGGACTGGTGGGATTTTGCGGATAAGAAACCGCATACAGATCAAAGAAAAATTGAAATTACATTTTTTGCTACAAAGAGGTCTAGCACTTGGATTATTTATTACTTTCTCAAGTCTCTTCGCCATTTATATGGCTTCCTCCACGTCTAGTCATTTATTAATATATTCAGACATTTTCGTCATTTGTTGACTTCTCTTAACATCTTATATCATTTCTTAACTTCTTTAGACTTCTCAATCATTTTATGACTTACATAATATATTTGTCATGTCTCGACGATCCCAAGACCTCACCAACCGGAAATAGAGTCAGGAAAGTGTATACCACTTCAGAGAGTGATGAGAGTCCTACTTCACTGAGCCGTATAAACTATATGAACCTTGTACAGTTTCTTCTTTTGAAAAGATTTTCTTGCAATTTCTAAACTTCTACGAGATTTTGGTAACTTCCATGAAGTTCGAACATAGTTTGAAGGATTTCTCACGAGCGGGAGCATTTGTGCAATTTCCCCTTTCAAGGTTTTTGGGTTTGGGACCTTTCTAGAGACATTTCTACATTTTTATTCTCCATGGATATTTCTGTAATTTTTTCAAACTAAGGTATTCATGCAATTTTTTCTCTTGAAGATGTTTTGGTGATTTTTGTCTTTTTGAAGACTTTTTTGCACTTTTCATCCTTTGGAAGATATTTCTATAATTTTTCCTTTCAGACGGTATTTCTTCTGCAATTTTTCTTAATCTAGGGATATATTAACAATTTTTCTGACACAAGAATTTTCTACAATTTTCAGACAGGAGGACTGTTTTGTAATTTTCTGCCTCTGGGGGTATTTATGAAATTTTCCCTCAAATATGGACATTTATAAAATTTCCCTTCAACATGAGGTATTTCTATAATTTTTCCCAGAACACATGGGTATTTCTGTAATTTTTTGAGACACGGGGTAGTTCTGTTACTTTTCCACCCTTTGAGGATATCTCTTTCAATTTTCTGTCCAAAGGCATTTCTGCAAATTTTAGTCTTTTAAAGGACATTTCCCCAATTTCAGTTCTTTTGAGGACATTTCTGAAATTTCTAACCCTTCAGGGGCTTTATTTAACTTTTTGTTGAACAAGGGTATATTTACAACATTTCCCTATACGGCACTTATTTGCAATACACTTGATCCAGAAATATTAGTCAGACAACTGACTTTCCTTCACCCGTGAAGCTTCTGAATAACGCAGACTACATTTTGCCATATGTTTCTTGTACACACTTTGTACAACATTATAAATACATCCCTGTTGAGGGTCTTTTAGAAAAAATTACCCAAAACCAACAAACGACGGGAGCATAGGCTCCTCCTCTAGACTCGGCTTCTCCAAGTTTTCAAAAGAATCTGCCCGTTCTCCAAATTTTTGTTGCGGATTTTCCGATCTTCCCAAACTTGGCCGATTTCGGATCTCCTTTTTCTTTAGCATTAGTCTCTTTTTATAAGAATTAGGTGGGGAGGTGGACACCCCACTGGTCAAAAAATCCCGGTACCCCGAACAATTCCACCGGGTACGGCTCTTCATATCTCTGGTACATTTTTTTTTATTTTTACTTAAGAGAGGAGACTAAAAGAATCCCACCGGGACCCCCATTCCACGCGTGGTGGGATTTCCCACACACCGATGGGGGTTCCCACCGTGAGATTTAACTTTTATAAAATGGTAGTCGGTTGAGATGTAACTTTGATAAGTACAAAAGTATTATATGTTAGCTACAAGCCTACAATCTGCATGGTGATGGCCTTCTAAGACAAAGGGTTTTTGGGCCGGTCAGAATTTCAAAGGAAGAGACTGGACCATTATTTATTAAACGTTTTGTGATTACATTTACTGCCGTTTCCCTCTAGCTTAAGATTATCTACTGAGTTAGGGTTCAGTCATGATCAAAAATCTGATTCTAGATTAACTATGATTCGAACAAGTGGTTTTAAAACCCGTGAAGACACCGAGCTAATCCCTGCTAATGGAGTGTGTTGAGAGGCCGATGGAAATCCATATATGGTGGCACCTTACTAGCCATATGCAAGGGGTTTTGAAAGGTGGTTTCTAGGTTAAAACCCTAGATCTCATAAGGGGCTGATGCCCACCTCATTCCGGGATGAAAGGAGTACTGAACAACAAGAAAAGAGAAGAGAGAGAGAGAGAAAGAGCTCAAGGGATGAGTATACTAGCTGCACGTATACCCGTGTATAAATTTACATTGGAACCACCGGGGAGCGCTCTATTGGGCCGCGTGGAAGTGCTCACGTCAGCAGCCCAGCACACGTCGCCACTTGCATGCGCGTCTTCTCGAAGCCCGCCATCATGAATCGCCCGCCATCATTAAATCACTGCATGGCAAATATGATGATCGATTGGACCTATTTGTCACCGAAATTAACTTATTTGTCACCAGAGTGACCTATTTGTCACCGAATCAACTTATTTGTCATCACTGGGTCAGCTGTTTCTCACCGAAATTACTTATTTTTGTCACTCCAATTCGCGACTCCATGTGAATTACTTAAGGTATTTGTCACCGGAAATAACTTATTTGTCACCAGGAGTGATCTATTTGTCACTGGAATCAACATATTTGTCACTGGATCACTTAAGACGCGAAGTCAGTTATTGTCATCAGGAGTGACATATTTGTCACTGAAATCAACATATTGTCACTGAATCACTTAGACACGAAGTCAGCTATTTGTCACCGGAATCAACTTTTTTGTCAT
Source organism: Colocasia esculenta (assembly GCA_014218235.1). Classification (NCBI taxonomy): domain Eukaryota; kingdom Viridiplantae; phylum Streptophyta; class Magnoliopsida; order Alismatales; family Araceae; genus Colocasia; species Colocasia esculenta. Next base: position 7,038 of record JACBKR010006491.1, read on the forward strand.
CAGAAGAAATCTATTTATCACCGGAATCACCTATTTGTCACTCCAATTCGTGACTCCATGTGAATCACTTAAGACACGAAATCAGCTATTTGTCACCGGAATCAACTTATTGTCACCAGAAGAAATCTATTTGTCATTGGAATCAACATTTTGTTACCAGGAGAAATCTATTTGTCATCGAAAGAAACCTACTTCGTGACTCCATGGAAATTTTGATTTTTGTCCAAATGTATATTTTGAATTAATTAATATATCTCTGCAATCGTTGTTTGCGATGTGGGCTATTTTCATGATGGCGGGCCTCGAGAAGGACGCGCGCAAGCGAAGACGTGTGCTAGACTGCTGACATGAGCACTTTTCACGCGGCCCAATCGAGAGCGCTCTGATGATTCCAGCGTGAATTTATGCCCGAGTGCACGTGTAATTAGTATTTCTCCAAGAATTGCTCCGAAGCTGATGGGAGCCGGGTTAATTAGAAACTAAAAGCATACTGATCATGATGGAAACTCGAGCTGGTGATGTGGACGACAAGTTGAAGGAGACGCTTCTTGGAGATCTTGAAAGCGTGGACGCTCGGACGTACGTATGAGAGGAGCTGCACATGCATGCATGGTAGAACTAGAGAGAGCTTACCTCCTCCTATTATAGCTGGAATTCACATAATTTGGGTAGCAATAGAGGTACCTAGGCATGCAAACTATATCCGTGGCTTTTAGCTAAGATTTTACTTGCTAGTTGTGCTTGTGTATGATATATATATATCACAAGAATGCCAACCTTGTGTCCTTGTTTTCCCTACGAGTTTATATATACTCGGTGTTAAGTGTTAATCATAATTCATCTTGAGGTCATAGCTTAATTATTGAATAGATATATTAATCAAACAACAATTCCATCTAAACCATAGACAATCTGCTTCCTCAGGAGACCGAAGGACGTCCACCTTCTACACGGCCCTTGTATATTTGAGAGCCAAGTGGTTGGCCTTGGGCCGATGGGTCATGGGCGCCAAATCCTACCCAGCCCAACTTGTACCTTCAATAGATCTAAAGTTGCATAGCTGATCAAATGTAAGTCATAAACATTTGGTGGTTTTGTGATATTTACATCTAAAAAATGTGATTTTTGCATAACTATAATATTATGCTTGCCCCCTACCAGAAGAATAAAAATGAACAAGAAGAATCATGTTCTGACGATGCCCTATTCACTGGTGTCGTACGTGTTGAGTGGTGCCTACCACAAGATTGATTAAGGCTTGCCACTAAGAAGCAAGCTCAAACGAAATCGAGTAACATTTCCACCTTCATAACGGGTAAAATAATACGCAATGCAACATGTAGAAGAAGCCAAGCAACTCTTCTGAGTAAAGCACAGTTACTTGCTAATTAAGAGATTTCTGTATATATATGAACCATTCATAGTCGACGAACAACTGCAAAAGATATCATTTTTGAAAATGTATTGCACACAAGTCATCAGCTTGTATCCGATTTCACAATGCCATTTGATCGATGTAAGTCTCATGCAAGGGAAAAAAGAAAGAATATTCCTGACGTATTCTGTTTTAGACCTAAAAGGATATATTTCGTGATAGTAATAACACATTACTAGATCTCTCTCCAAACATGCATGTCCAAACTAGAGGAGAAACCTACTCCAGCTAGCTTCCATTATTCTTACACTTCCTCGCGCTCCCCTTTGGGGCAGTCTATCTCCCTCACATCCTTTTTCCCTCTCCCCCTCTATCGTCATTTTGCATCCTTTCGCTTTGATATGCTTTTAGACCGAAGCAATTCTAGTTACATGAAAGATTTACTGATCTAGAGTCGTTTTGATAATCAAATATCTTATTTACAGATAAATTACTTGTGGATAGGGTATCTCTGATTTGAAGATTTTTTTTATTTGACAAATAAAATTATCATTCCTGATACTCGAAAGAATGAGATAGTTTATCACTACTTATCAACATTTATTGGAGATAAATCTTAATAAGTTTATCTCCTTATCAAGTCCCCTTTAACATGAAGATATTTATATGTACCGCTTGATCTCATACCCTGTCGCAAACCATCAGATGTAGAGGTGAAAACTTGATGATTGTATAATGTGTCTTATCTACTCGCGAGTGGGTCTACAGAAATACCAACAATTAGGGGTCTTAGGAAGGGTCTTATAAGAAATTTCGGCTTTAGCGACCGATATTGTAACATCCCTCCTTCTTTTGGTCAGCCACCTTCTGTTGAAGTAGTGACATATCGGGTCCCCGCCTTCTGAAGGCGACGGGATGTCTGTCGCATTTTGCTCTTGAAAGCAAGGCCATGTTTTCACGTTCACCTTCTGACCGCAGCATAATTTTTGTCGTCTTGTTGTCGGGACAGTGGGACACGTGTTGTGGCACATGTCACCTGAAGGCGACATATCAGTTGTCGCATTCAGGGTGTTAGGTTCTACGAAGTTGACACGTGGCAGGTCCGTTAGTCAGTTTGACCAGGACTCTCAGGTCGCGACAAGTTGGGCGTCGCGTTCATTACTGAACATGACCACCAAGCTGTCGCGTTCTCAGATCCGTAGCCTATATAGGCAAGGCCTTCAGACCTGTCTTCTTCTTCCCCTTTTTCTTCTTCCCTTCCTTCCTCCTCCGACTCTCCTCTGTGAGCTTGTCCGTGGGGAGATTGTGGGAGTGTTGGTGGTGAGGTTGTGGTTTCGTCGCTGTGGAGCTCCTCTCCAACGTGGCGTCTCCTCTTCATGGTGGTGACCTATTCTCCGACGTGTAGGAGGTAATAGCTTGCTCATGGACGGCGTGAGCAGAGCTTTTGAGCGAGTAGGAGGTGGCCATGCACACAAGAAGACCCCAACGGATTGGCTCTTCTATTTGAGGTAGGGACTCGCATTTTCCCCCTAGTTCTACCATGCTAGGATCACCTTCCCTTTCTCCAAGCCATGTAGAAATCTGTGATAGGTTTATGATTGCTTGGTTTGATCCTTTGAGCATGATTTGGTAGGGTTTTGGTGTTCTATCATGTGTGCATGCGATTTTTCATGAGTGTAGACTACTCACATTGGCATGCATGGGTGTGGTTGAGGGTGGTTTGTGTTCCTAGCATGTGTTTTGATGGTTCTTCATGCTCCCCTCCCTCTGTGTGCACCGGATTTACCGTTTAGGGGCGTTTTGGGAGGCCTCGGGTTGGCACCCAGTCTCTGTCTATGGTCGTGACAAAATTCTCTCTGCGACCCAGAACACGACGTATCGCCCCGTTGCCTTCTGGTCGGGTAGTGACGCTCACCCTGTCGCATCTGGTTACGACAGTGTGGTCGTCGCCTCTGACCTAGTTTTTTCGTGGGGTTGTGGGAGATCTCGGGTGGGCACCCAACTTCTGTCTGAGGTCGCTACCCAGATCGCGACGCTTCTCCAATTGCCTTCAGACCAAGTCTCGATAGGCTGGTGTCGCATTCAGGTGGTGACAGTCCTTGTGCTGCCTCCTCTGATAAAGTGACAATGACCTTGTCTCCTTCTTAGACAAGAGTGACTTCGCACTTGATTGGAGTTTCCTTTCCACTGCGTCTCTGGTTTCTTGGCACTATGTTTTCCTAGCACGGTCCTACACTAGTCTTTCGCTCGGTACTTGGCACTTGTAGACTTGTCCGTTGAGAGTTGTTATTGTTATCTAGAACCCCAGTCCCCACGCACCGGTTGAGGAAGTTCTCTTGGTGCGGGAGTGCTTGAGTTATGAACTCTAGAGCTAAGGGGGAAATGGTAGGGACACGCATAGAGTCAGTTGCAGAGCTCTCTTAGTTTGAGTCTGGGACGCCGAGGTGGTTTTGGTGGTTCTTCCGACGCAGATCAGCTAGTCCTTCTCACTGCCTCACTCTACATGGTTACGATACCATCTAGAGGGGCTAGACGAAAGCGTAGTCCGGCCAGACTGTGGCAGTTGTATGGTTCCTTTAGTTCCGCATCTCACTCTGACGGGAGGTGGTAGACATGGATTGGTGGTCGAGGGTAAGGCGCGTGGCACTCCTGACCGGTTGACTAGTGGTAGTTGTTCTCCGTGGCTAGTGCCTTTGTCCAGACAGTTGTTCTCTGTCTATGTTTGCAGTCTTGGGGTCCGTCCCAATGCCGTGGTTTACACGGTTTTTCCGGTTCCAACTTGTTTTAGATCGATGGCCGTGTAGTTTACTTTACACTTTCGCACTTACTCTGTTAGTAAATGATTACTTACTTAATTCATGTTAAACCATATATCTCTTATGTTTGATAGAAATAGTGGAGATTGGTAGTGTCTCTATTGACTTTTTCGTGAAGCTCATTCCATTCTTTACACATAAGACTTCACAGTAGTATCTTTTGTGGCGGGCTGAGGAGACGAGGTCGTAGTAGACGGCGTCTTCTGTGGGCAGTGTTCCCTTTGTACTTGTGACTCGTCACCCTCGGGTATTCCCTAGGGATCTGTTTATCCTTGTTTTTAGTATTTGTACTTTGTTACTTCGGGACTGTACTAGACTCGTACTTCGTGTTGGACGCTTTTTCCTTCACTTGTTAGTACATTTTTAGTGCTTGCTGTCGTTACTTAATTTGGTTACATATCTTATTAGATTGGTTCTTTAGCCCTTCCAGGTCTTCGGGTCCGTGGTGGCGGTGCCGGCGGTCGGATTCTTGGCAGGAACCGGGGGTCCGGGCGCCGGGGCCGTTACAGATATTGCGCCCGAAATTTTTAGTCACTAATCGGTCACAGATTTGTGACCGTTAGTGATTGAAAGTATTCATCGCTAATAATATATAGTGACCGAATTTAAATCGTTCCACTACACAAATCTATGACCAATTAGTGGCTGATTAATTCGGTTGTAGATTTTTACGTTTTGCAACCAAGAAGTAAAATTTTACGACTGAAATTTTTTATCATTATTCAGTCATTAGTGACCATTTTAATTGGTATAGATTTTTTACAGTTTTCCGACAAAGGAGTAAAATTTTGCGATCTAATATTTTCAGTCACTATTCAATCACAATTTGTGACCGATTAGTGACCAAAATTTATCAGTCGTTGTTCTCTCTCTTTTTTACCTGTTTTTCTTCTTTTTCGTCGTCTTCCTCTGCTCTCTTTCTCTCTCTCTCTCTCTCTCTTCTCCCCCTCTCTCATTCGCCGTCGTGGGACACTGCTGCCCT
>JACBKR010006492.1:0-12161 GCA_014218235.1 Colocasia esculenta
ATAAAGAAGTCGTTACGCGAAATCGTTATGAATCTAAAGAAATCGTTACGAGGTCTAAAGAAGTCGTTACGGCTAGAGAGTCGTTGCGGGTTCTAAAGAAATCGTTACGAGGTCTAAAGAAGTCGTTGCGAGTTCTAAGAAATCGTTACGAGTCTAAGAAGTCGTTACGGCTGAAGTCGTTGCGAGTTCTAAAGAAATCGTACGAGGTCTAGAGAAGTCGTTGCGAGTTCTAAAGAAATCGTTACGAGGTCTAAAGAAGTCGTTACGGCTGAAGAGTCGTTGCGAGTTCTAAAGAAATCGTTACGAGGTCTAAAGAAGTCGTTACGGCTAGAGAGTCGTTGCGAGTTCTAAAGAAATCGTTACGAGGTCTAAAGAAGTCGTTACGGCTAGAGAGTCGTGCGAGTTCTAAAGAAACGTTACGGTAACGATTCGAGTGTTCCGGTCAAAGAGGAAGTCGTTCTGCTTATCAAAGAAGTCGTTACAGGGACTTAGATAGAAATGATGGGACTTACCAGATTGTCTTGATCTTTCATTTTTCTTTTACTTCTGTTCTCAAGGCTCAAGAAATCCATTAGTGTTATTTTGTTAATCATCAAAATTAATATATAAATAAATGGAAATATTTATTATGGGGACAGTTTGGTCATCAGGTACAACTTCTATTTGAAGGATCAACAGCGATATCATCCTTTGAAGACAGGCCTAGAAATGACACCTCTCGAGCCAGATTCACACTTACTCAATTTGGCGTAGAGTTGGTTGTCGCACAAGATCTGAAGAGCGACCTCAGATGTCCTCGTGCTCTTCTTGGTCTTAGAATATATAAGAATATCATCAATAAAAACCATGACGAATGTGTCGAGGTAGGGCCGATAGATGTTGTTCATCAATTGCATAAAAGCTGCAGGAGCATTGGTTAGTCTAAAAGGCATGACTACAAATCATAATGATCGTACCTGCTCCTGAAAGTCGTCTTGTAAATATTTGCATCCTTAATTCTCATCTGATGATATCCCGATCTCAGGTCAATCTTAGAGAAGTACTTGGCTCCTAATATTTGATCAAACAACTCGTCGACACGAGGTAGAGGATATTTGTTCTTGATAGTCAGATGATTCAGATACTATAGTCGATGCATAATCTCATGGATCCATCCTTCTTCTTGACGAACACACTGGTGCTCCCCAAGGAGAAGTACTTGGTCTAATAAATCCCTTTTCTAATAGCCATCAATGCTCCTTTAACTCTTTTAATTCAGCAGGGGCATTCTGTAGGGTTGGCGTGACACCGGTGCAGCTCCAGGTGTTAGATCAATCGAAAAATTCACATCTCTTTTAGGTGGGATGCTTGGCAGCTCATCGGGGAACACATCGGGGTACTCTTGCACTATATGTATGTCAGATATCTTGGATGCTTTCTCTTCAACTACAATGGCGGTAAGAAATGCCACACAACTCTTTCTTATCATGTTATGTGCCTTAATAGCAGAGACGAGAGACAAGTGCCTCTTGTGTCTACATCCCGTAAAGGTCAGTTTAGGAAATTCACTAAATGCTATCTTTCCTCTTCTACAGTCAACGCAAGCCCCATAGGTGGATAGCCAATCGGCTCCCAGAATGACATCGTAGCCCTCCATGGGCATACAGATCAAGTCAGCTCTAAGATTGAGTTCACCAATCATACATCAGCTAATGAAAAGTATTTATTTAATTGAGCTTTTCCCCCAAAGGTGTAGTGACAAGCAATTCAAATTCCATGGATGCAGGTTTTTCATTTAATGTATCAGCAAATGCTTGCGATATGAACGAATGTGTTGCGCCAATATCAAACAAAACAAAAGCTGACTGAGAGAAAACTGGTAAGGTACCTTCCACGACTCCACCTTCCTCGGTGGTCTCCACTTCTTGCAGGGCCTGCAGTCGGCCAGGCTTCTTCTGTCCCATAGGATGCTTCTCGTTCTCCTTAAGCAGGGGGCAATCGGGAATACAATGCTCTCAACTCCTGCAACGTAGGCACGCTCCTATCTTCCTTCAGCATTCTTCCGCTGTGTGACCTAGCTTGTCACAGTGCTTGCACCTGGGCTTGTTGGGTGCAGTGGGGGCAAAGACTTTGGGCTTCCGCTCTTGGCTTGGCCCGTTAGTGATGCTTAATGGCCTTTTCTTGCCGTTGGTGGGCTTGCTTGGTGCTCCAGATGTTTGCTCCTTTTTGACCATTCTACTCTTGATCCGATCGGTGAGGTCAGTCGCATCCTCCAGCAATTGTGCCTTCCTGCCCATTTCTAGATAAGTCTGGATATCTAATGGTGTCAGTTGTGTGATATAAGCGGGCCTGAGCCCGTTATGGAATCTCTTTGCCTTCATTCTCTCAGTACCTACCAGGTGATTGGCATATCGTGCCAACCTGGAGAACTGAGCTTCATACTCAGTAACAGTCAGGTTCCTCTATTTCAATGCAGCAAACTCAGAGGCTTTCCTTTCTTGGACTCGCTCAGAAAAGTACTTGAGTTAAAGTGCTCCTTAAACTCATTCCATGTAAACTATGCATCAGCTCTAGTCGCTTCGACGGACTCCCACCATGCACGGGCGTCCCGCTCCAGCTGAAAGGTTGCTAGAAGTAACTTGTCACCATCGCGCATTGCATCACGCGAAAATACGTTCAATCTCTTTTAGCCAGTTCTCGGCTTCGTTGAGATCAGTGGTCCCACTGAAACGAGGCAGATTCAAATTGCGGAAATTCCTGTGTAGATATCCGGCTCCTCGGTTATTATTGGCTCCCGCAGCTTGAAGTAATGCCTGCGTGAGCTGCTGAATAGTGTGTTGCATATCACAGAGTTGAGCACGCTCTACTGCCATTGTTATGGTTTAAGTTCCTTCAAAAGAGAATTTTTAATGTAAGATATTTGAGATTGCACTAAGTTTGTGCGTGTGTGAATTTATTTTAACTTATTACCCTTGGTTCTACCCATCTCACATAGGTACGAAATTAGACTCTAAGTTAAGGCAGGTTAACCTAGATCATCCTATACTTAAGAATAACCTAGGCTCTGATACCACAAAACTATAATGCCCCGACGTAAAATATCGGAGTGGAATTACGGTTATTAAATAGTACAGAGCGATAAATAAACATCAAACCATTGCATAATTGGAATAATACCAAATGAATCCAACTTCATTAATAATCATCATCTAACTATTACAATCTCTAATCAGAGCCAAAACTAGGGCCCAGTGTACTTTATTCAAATCTAAACTATTATATAGCGACTAACTAATGTATGACTCATAACTAAACTAACTATCTACTAAGCGTGGTTGACGAACTGGTCACTCTTGCGCATCATCCTCATTCCCCTCCTCGTGAGTGTGGTCATCACCATCCGACTCACCTGAAACACGTGAAATAAACGCAGGATGAGCGAATAATGTTCAGTAGGACTTAATATCTCATGAGAACAAGTATGCTTTAAATGATTACTGTCTTAAATGGCAGGATAACTAGAGAGTATAGTCATGTAGAGCAAGGTAACGATAGCACTAGTACATGGAAAAATAACACATCAGTATGATAAAGGATTGGCCATGTAACGATATAGCACGTAAAGTTGCACAACGGTGCACTAGTAACGATAGCACTTGTATAGATTGCACTGACTGATAGCACTTAGGTTGATTGTCATAGATTAAATCTTGATAGTATAATGGCACTGGATGTATGCCAACATCTTGATCATTTTAACTCCTATGGGCAAATAACACTTTTCGAGCGCTCCGCCCAGGACCTGATCGGGCCCTATTGCATTGGCATAAGTTATGTTTCTTATCTTAGACAATCATAGGGATGGCCAAATAGAGTACCAAGAATAGATGAGAATAGTAGATGAAATAGACGAGATTGTAGAGTGAAAGTGAACAGATGAGAGTATAAAGAGAATAGGAGATAGGGGTATAATCGTAAAACAACGTTAAACTGACGATAGTCATAGTTGCACGGCACAGGTTGGGTGCCGACAGTCTGGTAGAAATCAAAACCGCTCATAGCCGTGCTAAAGCACAGACTAGATGGTCCGACGCGATCACAAGGTAAGAAGGAAACACACTAAGGCCATTGGATCGTACTAATCTCTAAGGGTGTAACGGGATTTAAGGGTACAACTAGCTCGTTGGCTAAGGATGTGCGCCAAAGCCAAGGAGACTTACGGAGGCCTTGACAAGGAGTCTCTGGTCCAGTCAGGAGTATTCCCAACGGAGAGGTGGTCCATGCCAAGAGAGAGTGTGTAAAAACAAGGGTTCATCATACCTCAAGTGCTCAAAGGCCGAGGGAAGCGATAACGGTATACAAAGCTCGAATAAAACGAAGACAAGTGTTTATTTAAATAATAGGGAATTTAAGTGAATAGTTACACTTAATTACCAGATAGATATTTTGAATAATTTAATAAGGTCTCATGGCAACCATGAACATTTAGTGGGTGCAAGTGTAACTGAATCAAGAGAGCATGAAGATTGTGCATAAGGCTTTTAAATTAATGATTTTATGTAAATATTACTTATTGTTAAATAACAAGTCGTTACTAGTCATGACAGTACTTAATTAGGGTTAATCAAGATTTAAATGGCATAATTAGCAAGGTTATATATGCAAATTCAGGTTATGGCCAAAATCTTTAAATCACGACAGGGCTACCCGTCGCGATTCGTGTCGCGACGGGCGGTCCGAGCGCGACCCGTTGACACGGCCGGCCTGGTGCGGGCCGAGAGGGAACCGCGACGGCGCGGGCCGTCGCATTTAGAATGCGACGGTCCAGCCGGTCGCGACCTTTCTGAGATAGTGACGGGTCGGGCCGTCGCGATTTCAGAAAGGCGTGCCGACCCAGAAAAGGGGATCTGCCCTTTTTGGGTTGGTCTTCCCTCCCTTTAATGACACAGTATACTTCTAAAAATCCATATAAATCGCACGATGATCCAAAATTATGAAACTAGTTTTAAATGAAAGTAGACTCGTAGATTGAGAGTAATTAGGAAACAGACAAGGTTTGTGCATACTTTAACAAGGTTACATTTCAGTGACCTAAACATGCGTAGTCATGGAAAATGAATTAATTGGCAATGGATGCATGATGAAAATTGGTTAAACTTGGGGCGTTTGAAAGCTAACAACATGTAGTATTTATGGGAATATTCGCATGGCATGGGATCATGTATATGCATGGATTGAAGGCAAGGTTGTAGGTTCGGGTGCATGGAGATTGACATAGATTGAAACATTTAATACTCCATCATGGAGCAACGAAAATTGGGCAAACTATAGGGCTTTGCAAGAGGGGATCATGGTCTACCTAGGGTAAAATTTAATTAGTTCGTGCTTGAGAGATTGCCTACCTTTTCTAGCTGATGAGAAATCCTAGGTTTGATGACAAAAAAGAGAAGAACTCCTCCTTGCTCCAAGCCTTCTCCTCCTTGCTCCTTCATTCTTCAGCCTCTCCCTTCGTCTCCCAGAGCTCCAGTAATGTTCTATGGGTTGATAGGGCCGAATTGGGGGGTGTATAACTTGTTTAAGAGTCCATATCCTAAAACTCCTTCCTTTCCCTAAAATCCGAATTCCTCATTTATCATCCTTTTTATTACCTTTATCTCCTAATTAGGATTGTAAAGAGATCCAATTTCGTGGGTAAAGGGTTAGGGTAAGTTTAGGACTCCTTTTTAGGATATATATGTGTTATTTAATATTTATCTTAACCCTTTTACTAATTATTACTATTTTTAGTACGAATTTCACTTAATTAGCTCCCATCCAATGATGGGCTCTTCACATTTGGGCCCAACAATCTATGTTAGGACCATTAGTAAAACTCATTACTAATTTAGCTTAATGGGTAGTAATTTAATTTCCTTTTTTCCATTTATTTCCCTTTATTCTAAGTAACTTCCATTTCACATTTATTAATAAAATTTTTATTTATTTAGGATTTAAAAATCAAGGTTGCTACAAATTTCTTCTCTTCATTTTAGTTAATTAGAACAAGATTATGATCACCAAAGTAAAAGATTTATTTTGACACATATTACTTATATAATACAAATCTGTTGATCGAACAACATACATTTATTTTTAAGTTGACAATAACTTTTTTATAACAAGATATCTATGTATTATACATGATTATTTGTGCTTGTTATGGTTATTTTGATAACCTAGAAAAAAAATATACTTCTAAATGTACATTTGAAATGTAAAATTTTCATAGAATGGAGAGTCCTCCATCACCTAGAAACATTTGAATTTAATTGTTCTCAACAGTTTTCATAAGACACTCCAATATTTTATAACAATCAAATGTCAATATATATATGCATATATATAATGTAATCTTTTTTTGACAATATGCATATCACGTAGACATGCTAACATGTGTTTATATTTTAGGTAAATCTAAAAAAATTCAAAAAATTGTATATTGGTTTTGAGTAAGAAGTAATTGATACATATTAATGATTAAATTTTAAGTCATTTGTTATATTATTAGAGATTAAGAATGACAGTTAAATCTATTGAGCTTTGCTTCTCTTAAACTTTCATAGAATAATTGCTAGATGATGGAGATTGATCAATGCTATGGAGATGGATGGATGGCTTTGACGAAGAATCAATATTACTTGACTTGTCGCTATCTCCATATATAGTCACTAAATTATTGTCTTGAAAATTAACTTGCATAAATATTATAATATATATCTTTTGCTGGAATGAATCAAATTGATTGGGCTCTTCTATTATGGGGTTGAATTGGACAGTCATCTAATTTAACAATAAACATAGAATCCATTGAAAATGACTGCCTTAAATAGCATGGATCAAAACTAAACTTTAGGCATCATAAATCCATTCAAATAAATATTTTAGAGAAATGATAAGAAGACAAATGAAACAAAATTTAATGTCTATTAAGCAAATTAATGGATAGCTATCTGTAGTTGAACTATTGACAAAAACAAAAATATTCCAAAAAAATATGTTATCTAAAAAAAATTAACCTACTTGCAAACTGCCTCACCAGCATCAACATCGCATGGTTGAAGCGTAACCACAACGCCCACCACGTGCCTGCAACAGCCTGGACATTGACCCAGACCTCTAGCACATGCCTCTGTTCGCAGTGTCTCCACGTTTTTCCACTCTTAAAGGTCCTACTTCTATGAGATGAAGATGGATTTTGACGCCGTTGCCATGTTCCTTGTGAGCTACCACACTGTATGTTCTACCTGGTCATGTACTTCGCTAGGATCAATCTCTTTGCCCAGTCTATACTACTGCTATTCTCCAAGAAGAATGTGCCCAACAGAAAGCAAGAGCTGCTAGGCGTTGCCATATATTCTGGCTATTGTACCTGGAAAAAAAAAAAAACCCACAAAGGACTTTCAAGTAGTTCCAGCTCAATGAAAGAGTTCCAAGCAGAGCTCTCCAAGCACACACGAGAGGTACCAAGCACAGAAAAGAAAGATTTAGAGAGAGGTTAGAGAAGAGAATTTGAGAAGACACAAGTGAATGGAATATGGCTCTCGTATATTGATCGAGAGCTATGATTCACCTTTTATATTGAGAAATTTGTTCAACAAATAGTATGCAGAAGATCTAGCCATATACAGCCTACTAAAATAGGGATGTCACGGTAATTCACTATGATTTTTGATCTCCTGTTATGGTGTCACCATCCTCTATGTAACGCCCCAATGCGGAATATCGGAGAGGAATTACAGTTATTAAATAGTACAGAAGGATAAATACATTCACCATTTGCACAATTGGAATATGTCAAAGGAAAATCAACTCCATTAATAATCCATCATCTAGCTATTGCATCAACTGATCAGAGCCAAACTAGGGCCCAGAGTACTTTATTCAAATTCAAGCTAATACATATCGACTGATCGACGACTAATTAATGACTGACTCATGACCAAACTATCTAACTACTAAGCTGTAGTGGCTGAACGGTCACTCTTGGACATCGTCCTCATTCCCTTCCTCGTGAGTGTGGTCATCTCCATCCGACTCACCTGAAACACATATAACAATAGCGCATGATGAGTGAATACCGCTCAGTAGGACTTAATATCTCATGTAAACAAGCATGCTTTAAATGATTAACTTCTTATAAGGTAGGAGAGCTAAAGAGATCTATCATCGGTGTATTCACGAGAACAGCGTGACACTAAACGAGAGAAATAGCACATTTTAAGGAAATATAGCACATCTTAAACGAGATAACGTATTGGCCCCATAATGAGATTAGCAAGTAAAGTTGCACACAGTGCACTAGTCACGATAACAAGTGTCGGTCGATATTCTTTCAACCACGAGTTCAAGTAACATATACAATGAATGCTTGTTGATATCATAGATCAAATCTTGCTGTAATCACGGGGTTGTACACCCCTCAAGACACATTTTAAAATTAACTAAAGGGCATGGAAACATGGATGTGATCGCCACCTAACACGTTGCCATATATAAGAACTACGTAGGCTAACTGTGCTAGAAAAGGAGAGAATGGGGCACTAACCTTTGTCGCGACGGGGTGACCCGTCGCGATGCAGCTGAAGTCACGGCGCCCTACCAGGGCGCGTTAAGGCTGTCGCGACCCCCGTGCCTACCGCGTTCTCTGCAGTGCGGGAGAAATGTAGACTGGACCTTCTTCCCGTCCTCCGGCCGTCCAGGGGACAAGAGCTCCTCGTTGATATTTGCTCGTGTGCCTGCCAAAACAAGGAAAACAACAAAGAACACCATGTTAGAATAAACTTAAACGTAGCATCTACTCAAAAATGAAAATGAAAGGTGAAGCATGGAGGGAACGGACATGGGGGTGGTTTTTTTAACCCCTAGGGTGGTAGGAAAACATAGGAAGGAATAGGAAATGCGTCCTATCTAGAAGGAAATAGCAACATGCATGAAAAGTGAAATGAATGAGAGGGAAGGAAAGAGCTCCGTATGGGGCGACTCCCTGGCATTGTGTGCGTCCTTGGCTCACGCTGAAGCCTCAGAAGGAAATGGAAGCCGCCCTCCTCACGCACCAAGCTCCATGGATAATCAAACAGGCAAGGCTTGATGTGGAGGATATGAGAAAATGGGAGGTGAAGAGAGGGCCACGAGCTAACTCCAAGGTCTGACGGGATTTCGGTAGCACTTCGTGGCAAATTTGGGCTCCTCCTCTTCTGAAGGAGAGGCCTTGTTTATATAGACTAGGAGAGAGAAAATCTCGTTTTTAATGATAATGACCCAAATAAAGGAGATATATCCATCTAAATCCGTATGGGAGAGTCCAAGGAGGTTCCTAAGGAGTCCCACAACCCCAAACCGCGCCCAAGTGGGTTAGGAAGTTGCATGGGATGAGGATAAGGCCAATAGAAGATAAAGAGGAGGTGGTTGCGGAGGCCAGCACACTCGGCTGTAGTCGCAACGGGTCGTAGGGGCGCGACAAGGATGAACGCGACGGCCAAGAGGGGCGCGACTCTAAAGCCACGTGCATGGATATGCATGGGCTGTCGCGACGGCCAAGGGGGGCGCGACAAGGCTAACGCGGCGTCCCGACCCGTCACGTTAATGAAAGTGATTATTCTTGGATTATTGACCAATCATATGAGAGAATAATGGGTATTTAAGGCACATTGACTCTTCCAAAAGGATAATGGATGGGATTTTGGGCTTTTAATGGGCTCAAAGCAAGGGTAATGGTGGGCTCAAGGTGAATGACCAACTTGGGGCTCAATAAGATAACAAGAAATATGGTTCGACTTGTAGCCAGAATCGAGTGTCTACAGATTTGCCCCTCCTTGGCTTCCACTTTGCAAGGGAGTGAACCGGAAGTGTAGCGGAGGTGTCATAAAATGACAACGAAGCGGAGGTGACGCGGAATGGATTAAAAAGTGGGAGCCAAGGTAAAGAGACACCCGATCTAACCAACAAGAAATTAGAATCTTCTTGAAGGCCCCGAGTTAGCTGCTCGAGTAGAAAGCAAGGAAAACACAAGTCTGGATGAGAAGGAAGGAAGAAAAGGACGATCAACCCCTCGATTGAGAGGTACCCTAGCCGATTGGCCTGCAGGTTCATTTTGGAGGGACATGTGCGTGCCAGGCAGGTAACTCATGACTCTGTCTTGGGAGCGGTTCGCAACCAAAACAGATCAAAAGAATAATGATGAAAATCATATGGGAAATCCGGACAGGGAAATTCTTGACAGACTGGCAAGAACAACTCACTCGGAGGCAAACCTTTCGATTCAGAGTGGAATAAGATCTCTTGTGTGATCATGAAGAATGGTTGGGCACTCAACAAGGGCTCACCATTAGCCAGGGATGAGTCATGAAAGCTCAAAGTCCTACATGATGCATGTTTGCTAAAGGAAAAGAAATCATTAAATCAAATGCAAAAAAAGAAGAAAATAGAAAATATATCAAGGATATATTGTTAAGCCAGACAAGAATGGGTCAAGAGACTATTTGCAACCGTAGTGTAGGCCTGAATCCATCGTTCCCAAACTTATCTAACCCAACGGCCTATCCAGCGATTAGCAACGTGCACCTAGATCATCACTGTTTTTGGTAAAGGGGAACTCAGATCTCAGAGCACGTTGAAAACCAGCCGGTCCTTGAAACGATATATTAGTAAGATACTATATAGTAATGCAAGGGAGTAAGGATAGGGATACTTACCTGACTTACCTATGATGTTTCCTTTTTTTTTGAGATTTTCTGATTTTTTGATTTTTTTTGTGGTTTTATGATAAATAATCAAAGCAAAGAACAACACAGAATAGACAATATATACACACACAACAAACTAACTATGCACAGACACAAGTAAGCACTCAATTAGCATCATACACATAAACACAACGTCCCGAATTAATGGACTGGGGGCTGGATTAGGCCGGTTAATGTCGCGACTAGGGAAGTGGTCACCTTAAGATCGCGACATGGCGGTAGGCTGCAACAAGATCGCATCGTACACTGACGCCGCGACATGAAGGCGGCGCACATGGGCATCGCGACTCTACCTGAGGATTCAAAACGCAGCAACCCCCTTTCTCCCCCCCTTTCGTGCGTTCATCGTGCGAAACTTCCCGAGCTCCGGTGATCACTCTCCCTTCTCCGACTCCCTCTCTCTTGCTTTCTCTCTCTCTGTCACTCACTTCCCCACTCTTCCTCTCTCTTTCTTTCGTTCACGGCGACAATGGAGGGTGGTAGCAGTGGCGGTGGAAAGGGGAAACGGACGACGACGAGGAGGAGCTCTTGGCGACGGGAGGGAGCGGCTCCGGCGGCGGAGGAAGTGCCAGAGGTTGAGATGAAGAGGAGGAGGCGCCGCCCGTGGACAGTGAAGCGGCGGCCATGGCATGAGAAGCGGCGATGAAAAAGGTAGGTCCTCGAAACCCTAACCTCTGTGATTGATGATGTGGATGGGATGGAGAGGCCCTATAGAGGGTGGATGTAGGGCGAGATGCCAGAAAATGCGACCCCGGACAGGATAGGTTCCAGTCGGTCATCACCTGAGAATGTGACGGCCCGCCCCGTCGTGACACCAGTAGTCGCGACTGGGTCAAAGGCGCGACTATGGCCGTCGCGACATAATCGCGGTCCTCTGTGGTGTCGCGACCATGTCGCGGCGCATCGGGGCGTCGCGACAAGGTCGCGACCCACTGGGCTGGCGCGACCTCAGCCGAGAAACCTAAACACAACTTGATTAATCTGACACATTGACTAATTTCTTGCAGAGCGAGATGAGGGCCCGGGTTTTCTGGCTCTTGGTTTTGGCAGTCTACCTAGCTTTCCCCAGGTTCAGAGGGATAGGTTAGATGGGATTGGGAGGGTGAGGTCCTCAAGATGGAAGGATGAGGATGGATGCACCACTCACACTGGCCCTGCGTAGCAGGTGGGATGTGGAGGCGACGACCTTCGTGCTTCCATGGGGACATATGATCCTCAGCCTAGAAGACGTGAGCCGCATCACCGGCCTGAGAGTGTACGGGCGCCTGGTGAGCGGGTACACCTACCCATGCTGCAGAGAGTTAGCTCATAGACTGCTGGGCTTGACTGTAGGATAGAGGTCTTCCCTCCTTTCTAGGGTTGAGCTTCAGGAGAGCCTAGGGCTTTTCCAGACGTAGGGAG
>JACBKR010006493.1:0-12671 GCA_014218235.1 Colocasia esculenta
ATGCCTTGGCGGCGAAATTTCATATTGATTGGAGGACATCGTCAGTATATAATCCACAGGCAAATGGGTCGGCAAAAGCCTTCAATAAAACCCTCTGTAAATTGCTCGCCAAGATAGTCGGCAACAGAAAGCGGGAATGGGGAGAAAAGGTTCATGAAGCCTTGTGGGCTTATCGAACTGTGTATAAAACCCCTACCGGGTGCTCACCCTTCTCCTTGGTATACGGAGCTGAGGCCATGATCCCTATAGAAATTGAAATGGCATCCTATCGGGTGGCAATCCAAGGTGAACTACAAAATCAAGATCAAGACCAAATAGAAAGGAGACTTGAGGAGCTCTCCAATCTAGAAGGAAGGCGCCTTGAAGCATACAAGTCTCTCCAATATATCAGGCTAGAATGGTTCGAGCATTCAACAAATTAGCAAGACCCAGAGCTTTTAAGCAAGGGGATCTTGTCATGGTCAAATGCAGAGAAGCAATGGCCGGAAAGTCATGTGGCAAACTTCAACCCACCTGGCTCGGTCCATATATCGTCACTCTGGCATATGAAGGAGGCGCATACGGCTAGTTGACCATAAAGGTAATGTGCCTTTCCCCCACTCAATGGGAAACACCTGAAATTGTATCATGCCCAGAACATGAATTCCTGGCCAGCCACCAAAACAAAAACCGATCACCCAAAAAGGGCTCGAAGCCGAAAGAAAAAAATGATGATAAAAGTTTTGCCATAGATGGGGGCAAAGGAATCAAATTCCCATCTGCCCGTCATATATCCCAAATCTTTCGGTCCCTACCAAGCATGAAGCCAAGGGCATTCCATGTAAACCCGAAAAAAAAAAGGAAAAAAATTCAATGAAAGATGGAGGCTTATTTTGCTTATCCCGCCAAATGAGGTTCCAAGCTACAATGCTAAACAATGTCAAATCCATACCAAAACATAGCCAACAAACCAAAAAGGTAGGCTATGTCAAAACCATACCAAAACCATAGCCAGCAAACCAAAAAGGTAGGCTATGTCAAATCCTACCAAAACCATAGCCAGCAAACCAAAAAGGTAGGCTATGTCAAAACATACCAAAACCATAGCCAGCAAACCAAAAATGGAGGCTATGTCAAAACATACCAAATCCATAGCCAGCAAACCAAAAAGGTAGGCTAGTCAAAACCATACCAAAACCATAGCCAGTAAACCAAAAGGTAGGCTATGTCAAAACCATACCAAAAATCATAGCCAACAAACCAAAAAGGTAGGCTGTGTCAATCCCATACCAAAACCATAGCCAGCAAACCAAAAAGGTAGGCTATGTCAAAACCATACCAAAACCATAGCCAGCAAACCAAAAAGGTAGGCTATGTCAAATCCAAATACCAAAACCATAGCCGGCAAACCAAAAAGGTAGGCTATCAAATCCAAATACCAAAAACCATAGCCAGCAAACCAAAAAGTAGGCTATGTCAAACCTACCCAAAACCATAGCCAGCAAACCAAAAAGGTAGGCTATGTCAAATCCAAATACCAAAACTATAGCCAACAAACCACAAGGTAGGCTATATCAAACCCAAATACCAAAACAAAATCATAGCCAACAAACCAAAAAAAAGGGGCTGTGTCAAATTCATACCAAAACCATAGCCAGCAACCAAAAAGGTAGGCTATGTCAAACCAATACCAAAACTATAGCCAACAAACCACAAAGGTAGGCTATACCAAATCCAAATACCAAAACCATAGCCAACAAACCAAAAAGGTAGGCTATGTCAAATCCATACCCAAAAATCATAGCCAACAAACCAAAAAGGTAGGCTATGTCAATCCCGATACCAAAGCCATAGCCAGCAAATCAAAAAGGTAGGCTATGTCAAAACCATACCCAACCATAGCCAGCAAACCAAAAAGGTAGGCTATGTCAATCCAAATACCAAAACTATAGCCGGCAAACCAAAAAGGTAGGCTATATCAAAATCCAAATACCAAAACCATAGCCAGCAAACCAAAAGGTAGGCTATGTCAAATCCATACCAAAACCATAGCCAGCAAACCAAAAAGGTAGGCTATGTCAAATCCAAATACCAAAACTATAGCCACAAACCACAAAGGTAGGCTATATCAAACCAATAAAAAACCAAAAATCATAGCCAACAAACCAAAAAGGTAGGCTGTGTCAAATTCATACCCAAAACCATAGCCAGAAACCAAAAAGGTAGGCTATGTCAAATCCAAATACCAAAACTATAGCCAACAAACCACAAAGGTAGGCTATCCCAAACCCAATACCAAAAATCATAGCCAACAAAACAAAAAAGGTAGGCTGTGTCAAATCCATACCCAAAAATCATAGCCAACCAACCAAAAAAGGTAGGCTGTGTCAATCCCGATACCAAAGCCATAGCCAGAAAATCAAAAAGTAGGCTATGCCAAATCCAAATACCCAAAACCATAGCCGGCAACCAAAAAGGTAGGCATATTAAGTCCAGAATACCATGCTATAGCCAACAAACATAAGGTAGGCTATGTCAAATCCAAAACCAAAGCCAAAACTGAAATAACTAAACCCCAAAATCAAGTCCAAACTCCATACCAAAGCCCAAACATACCCAAATTAAAAAAAAAAAAAAGAGATCTTCACGCTCAGAAGCCATCACCATCCATCCCATCCAGCTCACTAACCATCCCATCCCAGTCACCCCGTTTTAGAACCAGACTCTCACCCTTTCAATTATCTGAGCCAGTCAAATCTTCAAAAAAAAAAAGAAGAGAAAAGGGGGTTAAAAATAGAGATACCCGATGGACTTAAGTATACGATTCCTTGTGTGCTTAAGGGTAAAAAGATCAAAAAATCCAGCTGAGGCGAAAACCCGAGGGGCGCTTCAGGCAAAAATGGATAACCCTCAACGTGAAAACCCGAAAGGGCGCGTTGGAAAAAGCTAAAGGGGGCCAGTCTTGGTGAAAACCCGAAAGGGCGCTAAGGCTGGTAATGTGACAAAAAAAATGATGATGAATGATGAAAGAAGGATTCCTCTCAGTCCTCCATTCATACAAGTCGCCACATTAAAATTTGTAGAAGGTGACAGATACCACATAGAAAAGAGATCAAGGCAACAAGCCCAATATACAAATGTTGTGCTGTGAAACAAAGGCAGGATGCTTTTTTCCTCTCCAGCCATTCAAATCCAATTGCAAACCCTTTAGCCTGGCACCAAGCATCAAGGAGGGGTGAAATTCAATCCCAAAGTCAAACAATAAACACCATTCCAGAGCCCATTTAAAACCAAGTCCAGGGCTAAATCATACCCAAATCTCATATCCTATCCAAACCCAACCAAAATACCCAAAGGCACCAGTCACCCAACATATCCATGTCCAAACCCAAACCCAAATACCACAAAGGTGACCCAAGTCACCCAACATATCCATATCCAAACCCAAATCCAAAATACCACAAAGGTGACCCAAGTCACCAACATATCCATATCCAAACCCAAATCCAAAATACCACAAAGGTGACCCAAGTCACCCAACATATCCATATCCAACCCAAACCAAATACCACAAATGCCCCAAGTCACCCAACATACTCATATTCAAACCCAAATCCACATCCAAATCCAAATTCCAAAACCAATTCCAAGCCGAATTTCCAATCATTGGCCATATTCAAATCTCAAACCACATTTGAAACCATCACTCACTCCACAACCAAACCTTTACCATTCAGCCAGCCAAGTCAGCCGAGTCCTCGACGGCCTTGGTAAAGAAAAAGAAAGAAACAAAAAAGGGGTTAAAAATAGAGATACCCCGATGGACTCAAGTATACGGCTCACTGTATGCTTGAGGGTAAAAGATCAAAAAAATCCAGCTGAGGTGAAAACCCGAGAGGGCGCTTCAGGCAAAAATGGATAACCCCTCAACGTGAAAACCCGAAAGGGCGCGTTGGAAAAGCTAAAGGGGGCCAGTCTTGGTGAAAACCCGAAAGGGCGCTAAGGCTGGTAATGTGAAAAAAAAAAGAGACAGAAAATGAAGAAGGAATTTCCTTGTCCTTCATATTTATATTCATAAAGTCATAAGTCACTCTGTTACATATTCATAAGGGGTGACAGATAGTCACACACTATTTACAAAAAAAAAAAAAAAACAAATCAGGACAACGAGCCTAATACACAAAGGCTATGTTGAAAAAAAGCCAAGAGGGTGCCTTCTTCTGCAGCCGCTCTGCCTTCCTAGCTTTGGAAGATCCGGGCCGGCGAGAGCCGTTCCTATCTCTTAGCCGGAGGCCTTCCTCTTCGGGACCCTCAGCTTCATCTCTGCATCTCGGGCCTGACAAGATATTGCCTCGCCAAGCTCGCGTTCCAGCCGAGCCATCCGCAGCTCTCGCGTCTTCTGACGCTTGCGCACTTCAGCAGCTTGGGGATCATCGGCTTCAGCATCGCTCTCCAGAGCTTCAAATCGCTGGGCCCAGGTCGTCTCAACCTGACGGTGTACACCCTGTTCCAAACATCGGTGATGAAATTCATCCAACGCTCCTGCTGGACTCCCATGCTGAAGGCGGATCCCGTATGTTGCTCCAGCGCCTCTCGAATAACTTCAATGGGCGCCGGGTCTGTGGAATCTGCCAATGCCGTTATTCGGCCAACAAGGAATTCCCAGCAGCCATCATCAGCAAAATGCGGGGCTGGTTGCGTCCCTTCAGGCCATCTTATACCATGCTCGGGGGAGCACCAACCTCCAAGGGCGAGAGTTCTCCTCGTCAAGATTCGGCACAATGTCTGCCCCAGAAGAGAAATCAGCAGCAAAGAAAAAGGCTGTTAGCAAGACAAAGCTGATAAAACACCAAGTCAAAAATGCAAGGCATAAAGCTCGGCTCTTCTCACCTGGGGCGGGAATTTCGCCTTCCTCCTCAGCCTCAGATTCTGAAGGTTGAGCGAGATTGGATGGTCCAGGATGCGGATCTTGAAAGGAGCTGGAAAATATGGCGAAGTTGCATAAAATTGTTCCCCATCATATGGGAAGGTTGGAGGACATAGGCAGCATCTGCCTGGTGAGGACCTCCGCCTCCACTTGTGGTATCGCCCACTTGAAAGGCGATTGAGCTGGGAAGTCCAAAAACGGGCTCATTGAAATTCCCCAACTCGGGATGGAGAAGTTCGCCCCTGAGACAGAATATGAATCTGTCGTTCCCCAGCCAAACAATTGATCACAGAATTCTGCCCTTTTAAAAGCAAATACAGCAAGGGAGGAGGATTCGTCATAAAAGAAATATGTCATGAAAAACTATATACGAGCTTGAGAAATCGGCTCACCAAAGAAGTCGTCCCTACAGGAGGCTCCTCCACAGGTCTCGGATATAGACCTCAACGGGGGCAGAAGAATACTCTCCTTCTGAAGCTCCCAGTTCAGCATATGTGAATCCTGGGCAGTCAACATCGGCTTCTACCACCCCAGAAAATGCAAAATGAGAGGGAGCACCATCAGTCCCCCTCTCCGGGCAAAGGATCTGCCATAGCCTGCAGAGTGCTCCCGTTTCCCTCTCTATGAAAAATAGAGGGACTTTCGGGCGGAGAACCACACTCATCTGGAAGGGGTGAGCCGGCGCCCGCCTCATCAGTTCATCATCTAGTGCAGAAAAGTATGGAAGAAATCAATATGAGAACTGATGATAAAAAAAAAAAGGAGGCGGAAATCTCAAAGGAGTATACCGCTCGAGGAGGCATATGCAACCTCTTTGGCCTTCTCAGCTCTTCTATTGGTAGAGGAAGAAGGAGCGCCGGGGCGAGTCCCGTTGCCCCTATCCCCGTTAATCCTCAAAACGGGAGTAGCTGGAAGACAAGTCACCATATAAAAAAAGGGGGAAAGAAAAAAAAAAGGGAAGAAGAAGGGAAAGAGGGGTGGCTTACGTGCTGACTCTGATAAAGGTTTGGTACCAGCTGAAGGAAGGTGGTGCTACAAGCTTCCCCCACTCTCTTCATAATATCCTGAACATCTTGAAATGTCTTGGCATTTTCTAGCCGAGGGATATATTCCAGAGGCCCAATATTGCCAATTACATTAATAAGATGTCTTTCCCATCGTGTCCATCCGGGATGGCCGATGCTCTCTGGAGGTAACTTTGTCAACAAAGGTACTGTAGGAGAGTGACCGCAGTCAGATAATAAATGATTCCACCAGCAATATGATGAAGAATCATCGCTGGCGACCGGGGCTTTTGTCCAAAACAGCTCTATGGATGCCAGGAGCGGTATTCCCCCTGATAATAATACCTGTCATTTTTTTCGGCCTTGGTATTATGTGACACACTGGCATCATAACGCCTCTTATATGAAGCTGCTATGCTGGAAAAGTGCCGGTTAAGATATGCCTCGTCATGAAGACCGGGACAAGCTGTACTGCACAAGCCGAGAGTCCTCCCTCTCCCTTATTTTGCCAGGGGAGAGTCGGAAAATACCGCTCCGGTCAAACCACCATCTGGCATAAAAGATATCCATATGTCCCGTCATTCCTGGCGCAGGAAGGCACATGCTGAACCTGTTTCAGGACGACGGAAATAATTCCACCAACTTGCTGCCGTCATGTGAACATCATGGCCGCGTTGGAGTCGGAGTGACAATGGAAATTCCGCAGGTGGCGGGATAGATTGATCATACCCAAAATTTCTGGCAAATCGCGAAGGATAATAAGGCTCAGTGATAAGAGTCGATCCCACGCGATACACCAATACTCCGGGCCGAATACAACATAGCCAGTCCTGATACACAGATTGGCTGGGGCTATTGCTATTTGCTGAATAATATTGTGTCCCGTCGGAGGTCTGGGTGCAGAAAGGCCTGGTTCCCCGGGATGCATTGTCGAATTGGAAGTAGCCCCTGCTCATTGTTCGGCAGAAAAGATAAACTGGATCTAGTACTCATCTCCGTCATGGGTCTCCAGCTGGACGATTCCGGAACATTAAAATTAATGGAGCTGAAGAGCGAGGCAAATCAATTGTCTGACACAAACTAGGCAGCAGGCCCGGCCCAAGCACTCAAGTAATGGTGGGTAGCTGCACCTTCCGATCTCGGGGACTGGGATGTGAACTCAACGATCCCAGCCCGTGAAATATATTTGCTAGTGCTGCAGGAGCCAAAGCAAGTTGACGGCCCTCTGCCAGAAGGCAAGCAGGATAAATAAGGCCTGGCCGAATATATTCTTCCTCGCCATGGGGAACCACAAAGCTGGACAGCCAGTAAACTAAGTAAGCGGCCAAATAAGTGCGGTCAGGTAGCCGCCGAGGGTTCCAACCCTATCCTTCGGGGCACAAATGATCGTCCCGGAAGGCTTCTTCACTTCTAGTTGCTGATATTCTTCTAAACAGCGACCCTCAACTGAAAAGCCCTCGAAGAAGCAAAATGGCCCATTATAAAAATATCGAAGCCAGGCATTCTGACTGACTCTTATAGTTGAGGAAGATGAGGATGCTTTGTCTGTTTTCCCGACACGGGCTAGGTCCCGCCATACTTTTGTCAGGAAACGGAGGCTATATGGATAGAAATACTGGCCAGAGCCATTGCTGCGGTGGCTGTGCAAGTCATCCAATACAATTTCTTCATAAAGAAGCCCAGATATCGGCAGGCCTGAAATTTGGTGAAACCCCATAAGTCAATGGAAGTTTCACCCTCAGCCGTCCCGAAGGTATTCCATCTGGGGCTAAATCTCTCCACCAAACCTCGGAGAACACCTGTGTAACAGGGATAATCATACAAAGCTGCCTCAACAGCTCCATAGATGCCAGATTTCTTCAAGATCTCGCCATAATGGTGCAAACACCGGTCAACCATTCTGTGGCCCCATAACGAAAGATATGAGAAGATACAACTGACCAGTGGCCATACCAGCTGGGAGAAGTGAAATCAATAATCCGATCCAAAAGACATCGGATGTCATGACTTCCAGCGGCATACCGGGAATCACCTGGCATCAAATAAGTGCCATTGATCTCCATCGCAGTTGTATGGCGATTCTGCAAGTTCCAGATAACAGGGGACAGCTTCCGTGACCGAGTATAACAATCAAGGTCACGATTATAAGGGCCAAGGTTATCAGCCGTCGGCATCCTCTTCAAAGGCATATATCCCAGAGGAAAACTGGGGTAGGAAAGGCACAGGTACCCAGGAGGCTATCCCGGAACCTTAAAATGGCAAATTCCAGATACCTCCTCTCGGCTGAAATACAGGGATCATTCTCGGGCATATCGGGTGGGATGAACCCCTGGATGAAGGAAATAATTCCCTGTCAGATGGGAAATGGCTTGGATAGCCTCCTCTCCGCGTAATGATAAGTCCCCTTTTGAAGACAAATGCGAGAGTAATCCACTGAGCCGTTTGGAGCAAGACCCTCAGGGTTAAGGGTTGCTACTACATGGTAACCACTATCCAGAGAAGCTAAATTGGCTTCAGTAATACGGGGTCTCGCCAAGGCAGGCATCATAATTCCTTTCGGAACAACCCCGTCACGGGTCTTCTGGCTGTGGTTGTCACGGGCCAAGTAATTTTTCTTGAAAGGCATGATGAAAGCCTGGGAACCACAGGTAAAACAAAAGGAAATCAAAGAAGAAAAAGACACTAATCCAGCTGAGCAGAAATCCGGGAACAAAAGCACTACAAAAATGCTCCGGAATGCAAAGCAAGGATTTACACGGGTCGCGTGTCGTCACTTTCAGTTCCGACACGTGTCCCGTGGGGGGCATTTGTTGAACGGCAAAATGTGACACGTTTATTTCAGCGGAAATTACAAAATCCATCAGATGATGGTCCGGCGACTTGGCTAGTTGAAGCCTATTTTGGCGGACGACGGTTCAGTCGTGGACATGATGAAAGGGGCCGTTGGGCCACGAAGATTAAATGTTGGTTATCAGCAGGCCTGGTTACAATACATTATCAGCAGCCTGCTCAGAGGCCAAAAGTTGTGATTTAAATGACCCCAAGGTTATTTAAGTTACAAACTTATTAGCGGGATCCTTCCCCAAAATTCAGCAGGGAGTTCCGGCCCTTAAAATGGTGCCCGGAGTCCCGGTTAAAATGAAAGTACAAGGAGAACATGTCTCCGTCCAAGTACGAAGCACGGAAAAATCCGGCAGCACAAGGTCTATAGACCGAGTACGAAGGACAAGTACAAAGAACAAGCTCGAGGAAGAACTCCGAGGCTTGCAAAGGCACCCTCTGATCGGGCAGAACTCCGAGAAGTCAGGCGAAGCACCAAGGAAACGGAGCCGGACTCCAGCAGCACCTCCGGCAGCACAAGGTCTATAGACCGAATACAAAGAACAAGCACAAAGAACAAGCTCGAGGAAGAACTCCGAGGCTTGCAAAGGCACCCTCCGATCGGGCAGAACTCCGAGAAGTCGGGCGAAACTCCAAGAACAAGCAGGACTTCAGCAGCACCTCCGGGCTCCAACAAGTCCTGGAAATGAGGGTGTAGGGGGGGTATTTATAGACAAAATCCCCCCCTCCCCCTCCTCTCCATCGGTTAGGACCCCCTAACCGATGGTGACCTCACAATTCACATGAGGTCACCATCGGTTAAGGGGCCCCCCCTAACCGATGGTGACCTCATGATGAGGTCACCATCGGTTAGGGGTCTACCCAATGGTGACCTCATCATGAGGTCACCATCGGTTGGGGCTCTCTCTCTCTCTCCTCTCCCACGCATGTAAGGGGCCGAAACCCCTATAAATACCCCCCCTATTCCAAAGGAAAGGGGGTCTTCTACTTGCTCCGGCGAAGCCCTGTTGGAAAATCCCAGGAAATAGAAAAAGAGCATTTGCTCATTCCCTCTCTCATTCTCAAATCCCTCCCGTCCGGTGTGGAAGGTACAAATCCCCTTCTTTAGCCCGATAGGCCAGGCGCGGAAGGAGAGCGGTCGGCGTAATCGTCATCAGCATTCTTCTTAATCTCCATCCCCCACATCGAGCAAGTCTCTGTGGGGTGATATTCCCGGGGTTAAATGCCGTCCATATCGAGCGAGTCTCTATGGACACATGGTATTTAAATACCCATGTTCTCCCCGCCCATCGAGCGAGTCTCTGGGATGGTGGATTTTGTGCTTATATGTATATGTTTTCTTGAGGAGACTCTGCCCAAGCGGAGGTTCTGCCCAAGGACATATTCGTATATTCGCAAATTTGTGTTCTTATATATATGTTTCTTAAGACGAAACTCTGCCCAAGCGGAGGTTCCGTCCATGAACACATATATAAAGATCACAAATTTGTAATTATACAAATATGTTCCTTAGGGAGAATCTCACCCGGCAAAAATCTCTCTCAGGGGACGTATCCATGTAAATACAAACTCGTGTTATATGTATATGTTTCTTAGAGGAAACTCTGCCCAAGCGAGGTTCTGTCCGAGAACATATTCGTATATTCACAAATTTATGTTCTTATGTATATGTTTTCTTAGAGGAAACTCTGCCCAAATGGAGACTCCCCTAAGAACATATCCATAAATCACAATTTGTGCCTATACGCATGTCTCTTAGGAGGAATCTTGCCCGGACAAAGTTCCCTCTAAATTCATATCCGTATAATCACAAACTTCATGTTTATAAATGTATTTCTTAGTGGAATCTCTGCCCAAATAGAGACTCTGCCCGAGAATATATCTATATAATCACAAATATGCCCCGTTGTATAGTTTCCTCAAAAAAAAAGGACTCCGTTCATACGGGGGCTCCTTCTTATCGGATACTCTGCTCAAGTGGAGATACCGTTTGAGAATATATTTACAAAGTGCAAATTTGTGTTTATACACATATATCTCTTAAGGCAAAGTCCCTCCGGGTAAAGTTTCTCCCGAGAATACATGGATATAAGCATATGCCAATATGAAATATCTCTACAAGGACACCCTGCCTAAGTAGGGACTCACCAAGACATTCACATATTCAAAAAATAAAAAAAGGGATTGTGATAATATACACACATCCAAAGAAAAGGGAAGTGAGACAGGAACCGTGCTCAGATACCCCAAATGGAGCACATATGCACCTCCACGAGATATACCCGTGGAAATGGACTTCGGACAAAAATCACAATATGACAAGGACTTCCGTGGAGATACATCCATATGATCTCCGGAATTATACCCGCACAAGTACGAAATGAGGAGAAAAGAACTCTACCTCAAACTCGGACTCTGCTCAGAAATGGCATTGTAAAAGAACCTCATATAAAATTTGCACAATCACCCTTCTAATACGGAAGTGTTGTTCTGGGTTATAACACCCCCAAGTTCAGAATCAAAATCCACGGGTATATACCGTTCACAATAATAATCCTCATGTTTTCCAAATAAAAACTATATCAACCTTTTGCAAAAAGGAGAAAAAAACCTCAAATCGGTCCAGGGTATATACCCGCTCCCCTTTTCAAAAGAAACCAAACTTTGGACTCCCAAAAGACAGTCATTTCAAAAATAAAATATCCAAAACAAAAGCATTTCAAAACAATCAAAAGAAGGAAAAACATGTCATAATCAGGGTTTTCTAAGAAAAAGCATGTATATTTTTCTCGTCCTTTACTATGAAATGGTATTCGGGTTAGACCGGTATCAAATAATACCAAGTGTCCTAACTCGATGTAAATGTAACATCGATTCCGTCGATGAGACAGAGGTCCAGCACATGCTACCCTAATCACCTGATGAGAATAGACATGGGACTCAAGAAGTTCAGATAAAAAACGGCGCACCGTCCGTTCGCGGACACACCCGTCCGTTCGCGGACAACCCGTCCTTTTCTCGACACCATACCCGTCCTTCCACGGACACCATACCCGTCCTTTCCCCGGACACCAAACTCTTCTTTCCGCATTGCGCGGACTCTTTTTCTGTCTGTTAGACAGGCTGGCACGCCCCCACAAATATCAAAATATAAAACATTAGAAACAAATGAATACACACACCAAATAAAACAAATGAGCAAACATAGTGTGAAAGAAAGGAGGGCGGAAATCTTCTTCTTCCCCTCATCATCATTCCCCCCCCCCCCCCCCTGTCAACAGCAAAAAGCTCTTTTGACTTGATGGGCTTCTTTTGAGAGATAGGAGCCAATAGCTTCTCATTGGGAAGAGGAGGACATTGTCTGGCTCATTTGATGAAGCTATGAATTGAGTTTTATCTTCAGACTGGGAAGCCTTGTCGGGCAGTGCCCTTCTTCATCTGAAGGATCAATATGTAAGAATCCGCCCGGATTTCAGGTTTGGGCAGAGGCCTTACTTCTTCGCCATGAAGAGTATGATCTTACTGGAATCTTGGTAGTGGAGGATGCACTTTTTGATGCCTGCCACGACCCTTCTTATGATGACGATTTGAATTACCTGGAGGTCGACGCTGTATACAAGCGTCTTTGGTTTATCTCCTGCTTGTGCAGTGGTATTACTGTGGGAGTTTGTAATTCCTTTGGAGATTAATGAACACCATGTAGCAAAGAGACGAGCTGAACATGGGAGTCCAACTGTTCCATAGTAATTTCAGCGCCTTCATTAAAGAGCTCAAGCTTGGTGAGGGAGGGAGATCCTCCTCTTGTAAGCTTCATGCTGGACTTGCAATAACCAATTCCGAAGCCGCCTCTTTCGCTCGATCTCTTCCAAGGGATATATGGTCGAGCGTTGGTTTATCAGAGAGCTCGGAGCTTCATATTC
>JACBKR010006494.1:0-10986 GCA_014218235.1 Colocasia esculenta
ACTCGGGTTTTTTGAGATCCGTCATTTCAACGCCCAACCAAATCTGAAATCCAATCGGATTCCGTCAGTTCGCACACGTCAATTAACCCACCCGGTCGTGTCACAGCGAACGACCCCCCGGGTTGGCATCCCGTAGCCTCTGTTTTTTTTAGATCCGTCATTTCAACGCCCACCCAATCCGGGTATCCAATCGGATTCCGTCAGTTCGCACACGTCAATTTACCCACCCGGTCGTGTTGGAGCAAACGGCATGCCGATCAGATCCAATTTGAGATTTTGGTCTTCCGGGTCGTGTGTTTCACCCTTTAAACTGGTTTTTATTAGATCCGTCGTTTCAATGCCCAACCCAATCCGGAATCCAAATCGGATTCCGTCAGTTCGCACACGTCAATTTAACCCACCCGGTCGTGTCGGAGCAAACGACATGCCGATCAGATCCCTATTTAGAATTTTGACCCCCGGGTTGTGTGTTTTGACCCTTCAGACTTAGATTTTTATAGATCCGTCATTTCAACGCCCACCCCATCCGGGAATCCAAATCTGATTCGTCATTCGCACACGAGTCAAATTACCCACCCGGTCGTGTCGTAGTGAACGGCACACCGATCAGATCTCTATTTGGATTTTGGACCCCCGGCTGTGTGTTTTGACCCCTTAGACTCGGTTTTTTGAGATCCGTCATTTCAACGCCCAACCCAATCCGGAAATCCAAGTCGGATTCCGTCTGTTTGCACACGTCAATTTAACCCACCCGGTCGTGTCGGAGTGACGGCATGCCGATCAATCTCTATTTGGGATTTTAGACCCCCGGGTTGTGTGTTTTGACCTCTTAGACTCAGGTTTTTATAGATCCGTCATTTCAACGCCCAACCCATCCGGAATCCAAATCAGATTCTGTCAGTTCGCACACGTCAATTTAACCCACCCGGTCGTGTCGGAGTGAGAGGCACACCGATCAGATCTCTATTTGGGATTTTGGACCCCCAGGTGTTCTTTGACATCCTAGACTCGGGTTTTTTGAGATCCGTCAATTCAACGCCCAACCCAATCCGGAAATCCAATCGGATTCTGTCAGTTCGCACACGTCAATTTAACCCACCCAGTCGTGTCGCAGTGAACGGCACAGCAATCAGACCTCTCTTGGGATTCTGGACCCCCGATTGTGTGTCAAACCCCTTAGACTCGGGTTTTTTTAGATCTGTCATTTCAACGCCCCACGCAATCCGGGATTCCAAATCGGATTCCGTCAGTTCACACACGTCAATTTAACCCACCCGGTCGTGTCGGAGTGAACGGCACGCCGATCAGATCCCAATTTGAGATTTTGAACCCCCGTGTTTTTTGTTTTGACCCTTTAGACTAGTTTTTTTTAGATCCGTCATTTCAATGCCCAACCCAATCCGGAATCCAAATCGGATTCCGTCAGTTCGCAAATTTAACCCACCCGGTCGTGTCGGAGCAAACACTATGCCGATCAGATCCCTATTTGGGGTTTTGGACCCCCGGTTGTGTGTTTTGACCCTTTAGACTCTGGTTTTTTTTAGATCCGTTATTTCAATGCCCACCCAATCCGGAATCCAAATCGGATTCCGTCAGTTCGCACACGTCAATTTAACCCACCCGGTCGTGTCGGAGTGAACGGCATGCCGATCAAACCTCTATTTGGGATTTTGACCCCCGGGTTGTGTGTTTTGACCCCTTAGACTCAGTTTTTTATAGATCCGTCATTTCAACGCCCAACCCAATCCGGGATCCAAATCAGATTCGTCAGTTCGCACACGTCAATTTAACCCACCCGGTCGTGTCGGAGTGAGAGGCACACCGATCAGATCTCTATTTGGGATTTTGGACCCCCAGGTTGTGTGTTTTGACCCCCTAGACTCGGTTTTTTTGAGATACGTCATTTCAACGCCCAACGCAATCCGAAAATCCAATCGGATTCCGTCAGTTCGCACACGTCAATTTAACCCACCCGGTCGTGTGCAGCGAACGGCACACCGATCAACCTCTCTTTGGGATTCTGGACCCTAGTTTGTGTGTCAAACCCCTTAGACTCTTTTTTTAGATCCGTCATTTCAACGCCCCACCCAATTCGGAATCCAAATCGGATTCCGTCAGTCCCACACGCCATTTTAACCCACCCGGTCGTGTCGGAGTGAAAGGCACACCGATCAGATCTCTATTTGGGATTTTGGACCCGTAGGTTGTGTGTTTTGACCCCCTAGACTCGGTTTTTTGAGATCCGTCATTTCAACGCCCAACCAAATCTGAAAATCCAAATCGGATTCCGTCATGTCGCACACGTCAATTTAACCCACCCGGTCGTGTCACAGCGAACGCCCCCCGGGTTGGCATCCCATAGCCTCTGGTTTTTTTAGATCCGTCATTTCAACGCCCCACCCAATCCGGGTATCCAAATCGGATTCCGTCGGTTCGCACACGTCAATTTAACCCACCCGGTCGTGTTGGAGCAAACGGCATGCCGATCAGATTCCAATTTGAGATTTTGGTCTTCCGGGTCGTGTGTTTCACCCCTTTAAACTGGTTTTTATTAGATCCGTCGTTTCAATGCCCAACCCAATCCGGGAATCCAAATCGGATTCCGTCAGTTCGCACACGTCAATTTAACCCACCCGGTCGTGTCGGAGCAAACGACATGCCGATCAGATCCCTATTTGGGATTTTGGACCCCCGGGTTGTGTGTTTGGACCCTTCAGACTTAGATTTTTATAGATCCGTCATTTCAACGCCCACCCAATCCGGGAATCCAAATCTGATTCCGTCAGTTCGCACACGTCAAATTAACCCACCCGTCGTGTCGTAGTGAACGGCACACCGATCAGATCTCTATTGGGATTTTGGACCCCCGGGCTGTGTGTTTTGACCCCTTAGACTCGGGTTTTTTGAGATCCGTCATTTCAACGCCCAACCCAATCCGGAAATCCAAGTCGGATTCCGTCAGTTTGCACACGTCAATTTAACCCACCCGGTCGTGTCGGAGTGAACGGCATGCCGATCAAATCTCTATTTGGGATTTTAGACCCCCGGGTTGTGTGTTTTGACCTCTTAGACTCAGGTTTTTATAGATCCGTCATTTCAACGCCCAACCCAATCCGGGAATCCAAATCAGATTCCGTCAGTTCGCACACGTCAATTTAACCCACCCGGTCGTGTCGGAGTGAGAGGCACACCGATCAGATCTCTATTTGGGATTTTGGACCCCCAGGTGTTCTTTGACATCCTAGACTCGGGTTTTTTGAGATCCGTCAATTCAACGCCCAACCCATCCGGAATCCCTCGGATTCTGTCAGTTCGCACACGTCATTTACCCACCCAGTCGTGTCGCAGTGAACGGCACAGCAATCAGACCTCTCTTTGGGATTCTGGACCCCCGGATTGTGTGTCAACCCCTTAGACTCGGGTTTTTTTAGATCTGTCATTTCAACGCCCCACGCAATCCGGGATTCCAAATCGGATTCCGTCAGTTCACACACGTCAATTTAACCCACCCTGTCGTGTCGGAGTGAATGGCACGCCGATCAGATCCCAATTTGAGATTTTGAACCCCCGTGTTGTATGTTTTGACCCTTTAGACTAGTTTTTTTTAGATCCGTCATTTCAATCCCAACCCAATCCGGAATCCAAATCGGATTCCGTCAGTTCGCACGTCAATTTAACCCCCCGGTCGTGTCGGAGCAAACACTATGCCGATCAGATCCCTATTTGGGGTTTTGGACCCCCGGGTTGTGTGTTTTGACCCTTTAGACTCTGGTTTTTTTTAGATCCGTCATTTCAATGCCCACCCAATCCGGGAATCCAAATCGGATTCCGTCAGTTCGCACACACAAAAAATTAACCCACCCGTCGTGTGTCGGAGTGAACGGCACACCGATCAGATCTCTATTTGGGATTTTGGACCCCCGGGCTGTGTGTTTTGACCCCTTAGACTCGGGTTTTTTCAGATCCGTCATTTCAACGCCCAACCCAATCCGGGAATCCAAATCGGATTCCGTCAGTTCGCACACGTCAATTTAACCCACCCGTCGTGTCGGAGTGAACGGCACGCCGATCAGATCCCAATTTGAGATTTTGAACCCCCGTGTTTATGTTTTGACCCTTTAGACTAGTTTTTTTTAGATCCGTCATTTCAATGCCCAACCCAATCCGGGAATCCAAATCGGATTCCGTCAGTTCGCAAATTTCCCACCCGGTCGTGTCGAGCAAACACTATGCCGATCAGATCCCTATTTGGGGTTTTGGACCCCCGGGTTGTGTGTTTTGACCCTTTAGACTCTGGTTTTTTTTAGATCCGTCATTTCAATGCCCACCCAATCCGGGAATCCAAATCGGATTCCGTCAGTTCGCACACGTCACGTCATTTAACCCACCCGGTCGTGTCGGAGTGAACGGCATGCCGATCAAACCTCTATTTGGGATTTTAGACCCCCGGTTGTGTTTTTGACCCCTTAGACTCAGTTTTTTATAGATCCGTCATTTCAACGCCCAACCCAATCCGGGAATCCAAATCAGATTCCGTCAGTTCGCACACGTCAATTTACCCACCCGGTCGTGTCGGAGTGAGAGGCACACCGATCAGATCTCTATTTGGGATTTTGGACCCCAGGTTGTGTGTTTTGACCCCCTAGACTCGGGTTTTTTGAGATACGTCATTTCAACGCCCAACGCAATCCGAAAATCCAATCGAATTCCGTCAGTTCGCACACGTCATTGTTACCCGGTCGTCGTGTGCAGCGAACGGCACACCGATCACCTCTCTTTGGGATTCTGGACCCTAGGGTTGTGTGTCAAACCCCTTAGACTGGTGTTTTTTTTAGATCCGTCATTTCAACGCCCCACCCAATTCGGGAATCCAAATCGGATTCCGTCAGTCCGCACACGCCATTTTAACCCACCCGGTCGTGTCGGAGTGAAAGGCACACCGATCAGATCTCTATTTGGGATTTTGGACCCGTAGGTTGTGTGTTTTGACCCCCTAGACTCGGGTTTTTTGAGATCCGTCATTTCAACGCCCAACCAAATCTGAAAATCCAAATCGGATTCCGTCAGTTCGCACACGTCAATTTAACCCACCCGGTCGTGTCACAGCGAACGACCCCCCGGGTTGGCATCCCATAGCCTCTGGTTTTTTTAGATCCGTCATTTCAACGCCCCACCCAATCCGGGTATCCAAATCGGATTCCGTCGGTTCGCACACGTCAATTTAACCCACCCGGTCGTGTTGGAGCAAACGGCATGCCGATCAGATCCCAATTTGAGATTTTGGTCTTCCGGGTCGTGTGTTTCACCCCTTTAAACTGGTTTTTATTAGATCCGTCGTTTCAATGCCCAACCCAATCCGGGAATCCAAATCGGATTCCGTCAGTTCGCACACGTCAATTTAACCCACCCGGTCGTGTCGGAGCAAACGACATGCCGATCAGATCCCTATTTGGATTTTGGACCCCCGGTTGTGTGTTTTGACCCTTCAGACTTAGATTTTTATAGATCCGTCATTTCAACGCCCAACCCAATCCGGGAATCCAAATCTGATTCCGTCAGTTCGCACACGTCAAATTAACCCACCCGGTCGTGTCGTAGTGAACGGCACACCGATCAGATCTCTATTTGGGATTTTGGACCCCCGGGCTGTGTGTTTTGACCCCTTAGACTCGGGTTTTTTGAGATCCGTCATTTCAACGCCCAACCCAATCCGGAAATCCAAGTCGGATTCCGTCAGTTTGCACACGTCAATTTAACCCACCCGGTCGTGTCGGAGTGAACGGCATGCCGATCAAATCTCTATTTGGGATTTTAGACCCCCGGGTTGTGTGTTTTGACCCCTTAGACTCAGTTTTTTATAGATCCGTCATTTCAACGCCCAACCCAATCCGGGAATCCAAATCAGATTCCGTCACTTCGCACACGTCAATTTAACCCACCCGGTCGTGTCGGAGTGAGAGGCACACCGATCAGATCTCTATTTGGGATTTTGGACCCCCAGGTTGTGTGTTTTGACCCCCTAGACTCGGGTTTTTTGAGATACGTCATTTCAACGCCCAACGCAATCCGAAAATCCAATCGGATTCCGTCAGTTCGCACACGTCAATTTAACCCACCCGGTCGTGTGGCAGCGAACGGCACACCGATCAGACCTCTCTTTGGGATTCTGGACCCTAGGGTTGTGTGTCAAACCCCTTAGACTCGGGTTTTTTTAGATCCGTCATTTCAACGCCCCACCCAATTCGGGAATCCAAATCGGATTCCGTCAGTCCGCACAAGTCATTTTAACCCACCCGGTCGTGTCGGAGTGAAAGGCACACCGATCAGATCTCTATTTGGGATTTTGGACCCGTAGGTTGTGTGTTTTGACCCCCTAGACTCGGGTTTTTTGAGATCCGTCATTTCAACGCCCAACCAAATCTGAAAATCCAAATCGGATTCCGTCAGTTCGCACACGTCAATTTAACCCACCCGGTCGTGTCACAGCGAACGACCCCCCGGGTTGGCATCCCATAGCCTCTGGTTTTTTTAGATCCGTCATTTCAACGCCCCACCCAATCCGGGTATCCAAATCGGATTCCGTCAGTTCGCACACGTCAATTTAACCCACCCGGTCGTGTTGGAGCAAACGGCATGCCGATCAGATCCCAATTTGAGATTTTGGTCTTCCGGGTCGTGTGTTTCACCCCTTTAAACTGGTTTTTATTAGATCCGTCGTTTCAATGCCCAACCCAATCCGGGAATCCAAATCGGATTCCGTCAGTTCGCACACGTCAATTTAACCCACCCGGTCGTGTCGGAGCAAACGACATGCCGATCAGATCCCTATTTGGGATTTTGGACCCCCGGGTTGTGTGTTTTGACCCTTCAGACTTAGATTTTTATAGATCCGTCATTTCAACGCCCAACCCAATCCGGGAATCCAAATCTGATTCCGTCAGTTCGCACACGTCAAATTAACCCACCGGTCGTGTCGTAGTGAACGGCACACCGATCAGATCTCTATTTGGGATTTTGGACCCCGGGGTTGTGTTTTGACCCCTTAGACTCGGGTTTTTTGAGATCCGTCATTTCAACGCCAACCCAATCCCGAAATCCAAGTCGGATTCCGTCAGTTTGCACACGTCAATTTAACCCACCCGGTCGTGTCGGAGTGAACGGCATGCCGATCAAATCTCTATTTGGGATTTTAGACCCCCGGGTTGTGTGTTTTGACCCCTTAGACTCAGGTTTTTATAGATCCGTCATTTCAACGCCCAACCCAATCCGGGAATCCAAATCAGATTCCGTCAGTTCGCACACGTCAATTTAACCACCACCGGTCGTGTCGGAGTGAGAGGCACACCGATCAGATCTCTATTTGGGATTTTGGACCCCCAGGTGTCTTTGACATCCTAGACGGGTTTTTTGAGATCCGTCATTTCAACGCCCAACCCAATCCGGAAATCCAATCGGATTCTGTCAGTTCGCACACGTCAATTTAAACCACCCAGTCGTGTCGCAGTGAACGGCACAGCAATCAGACCTCTCTTTGGGATTCTGGACCCCCGGATTGTGTGTCAAAACCCTTAGACTCGGGTTTTTTTAGATCTGTCATTTCAACGCCCCACCCAATCCGGGATTCCAAATCGGATTCCGTCAGTTCACACACGTCAATTTAACCCACCGGTCGTGTCGGAGTGAACGGCACGCCGATCAGATCCAATTTGAGATTTTGAACCCCCGTGTTGTATGTTTTGACCCTTTAGACTAGTTTTTTTTAGATCCGTCATTTCAATGCCCAACCCAATCCGGGAATCCAAATCGGATTCCGTCAGTTCGCACGTCAATTTAACCCACCCGGTCGTGTCGGAGCAAACACTATGCCGATCAGATCCCTATTTGGGGTTTTGGACCCCCGGGTTGTGTGTTTTGACCCTTTAGACTCTGGTTTTTTTAGATCCGTCATTTCAATGCCCAACCAATCGGGAATCCAAATCGGATTCCGTCAGTTCGCACACGTCAAATTAACCACCCGGTCGTGTCGAGAGTGAACGGCACACCGATCAGATCTCTATTTGGGATTTTGGACCCCCGGGCTGTGTTTAGACTAGGGGTTTTTTCAGATCCGTCATTTCAACGAACCCAATCCGGGAATCCAAATCGGATTCCGTCAGTTCGCACACGTCAATTTAACCCACCGGTCGTGTCGGAGTGAACGGCATGCGATCAAACCTTATTGGGATTTTAGACCCCCGGGTTGTGGTTTTGACCCCTTAGACTCAGTTTTTTATAGATCCGTCATTTCAACGCCCAATCCAATCCGGAATCCAAATCAGATTCCGTCAGTTCGCACACGTCAATTTAACCCACCCGGTCGTGTCGGAGTGAGAGGCACACCGATCAGATCTCTATTTGGGATTTTGGACCCCCAGGTTGTGTGTTTTGACCCCCTAGACTCGGGTTTTTTGAGATACGTCATTTCAACGCCCAACGCAATCCGAAAATCCAATCGGATTCCGTCAGTTCGCACACGTCAATTTAACCCACCCGGTCGTGTGGCAGCGAACGGCACACCGATCAGACCTCTCTTTGGGATTCTGGACCCTAGGGTTGTGTGTCAAACCCCTTAGACTCGGGTTTTTTTAGATCCGTCATTTCAACGCCCCACCCAATTCGGGAATCCAAATCGGATTCCGTCAGTCCGCACACGCCATTTTAACCCACCCGGTCGTGTCGGAGTGAAAGGCACACCGATCAGATCTCTATTTGGGATTTTGGACCCGTAGGTTGTGTGTTTTGACCCCCTAGACTCGGGTTTTTTGAGATCCGTCATTTCAACGCCCAACCAAATCTGAAAATCCAAATCGGATTCCGTCAGTTCGCACACGTCAATTTAACACCGGTCGTGTCACAGCGAACGACCCCCGGGTTGGCATCCCATAGCCTCTGGTTTTTTTAGATCTGTCATTTCAACGCATCACCCAATCCGGGTACAAATCGGATTCGTCAGTTCGCACACGTCAATTTAACCCACCCGGTCGTGTGTTGGAGCAAACGGCATGCCGATCAGATCCCAATTTGAGATTTTGGTCTTCCGGGTCGTGTGTTTCACCCCTTTAAACTGGTTTTTATTAGATCCGTCGTTTCAATGCCCAACCCAATCCGGGAATCCAAATCGGATTCCGTCAGTTCGCACACGTCAATTTAACCCACCCGGTCGTGTCGGAGCAAACGACATGCCGATCAGATCCCTATTTGGGATTTTGGACCCCCGGGTTGTGTGTTTTGACCCTTCAGACTTAGATTTTTATAGATCCGTCATTTCAACGCCCAACCCAATCCGGGAATCCAAATCTGATTCCGTCAGTTCGCACACGTCAAATTAACCCACCCGGTCGTGTCGTAGTGAACGGCACACCGATCAGATCTCTATTTGGGATTTTGGACCCCCGGGCTGTGTGTTTTGACCCCTTAGACTCGGGTTTTTTGAGATCCGTCATTTCAACGCCCAACCCAATCCGGAAATCCAAGTCGGATTCCGTCAGTTTGCACACGTCAATTTAACCCACCCGGTCGTGTCGGAGTGAACGGCATGCCGATCAAATCTCTATTTGGGATTTTAGACCCCCGGGTTGTGTGTTTTGACCTCTTAGACTCAGGTTTTTATAGATCCGTCATTTCAACGCCCAACCCAATCCGGGAATCCAAATCAGATTCCGTCAGTTCGCACACGTCAATTTAACCCACCCGGTCGTGTCGGAGTGAGAGGCACACCGATCAGATCTCTATTTGGGATTTTGGACCCCAGGTGTTCTTTGACATCCTAGACTCGGGTTTTTTGAGATCCGTCAATTCAACGCCAACCAATCGGAAATCCAATCGGATTCTGTCAGTTCGCACACGTCAATTTAACACCCAGTCGTGTCGCAGTGAACGGCACAGCAATCAGACCTCTCTTTGGGATTCTGGACCCCCGGATTGTGTGTCAAACCCCTTAGACTCGGGTTTTTTTAGATCTGTCATTTCAACGCCCCACCCAATCCGGGATTCCAAATCGGATTCCGTCAGTTCACACACGTCAATTTAACCCACCCGGTCGTGTCGGAGTGAACGGCACGCCGATCAGATCCCAATTTGAGATTTTGAACCCCCGTGTTGTATGTTTTGACCCTTTAGACCAGTTTTTTTTAGATCCGTCATTTCAATGCCTAACCCAATCCGGGAATCCAAATCGGATTCCGTCAGTTCGCACGTCAATTTAACCAACCGGTCGTGTCGGAGCAACACTATGACGATCAGATCCCTATTTGGGGTTTTGGACCCCCGGGTTGTGTGTTTTGACCCTTTAGACTGGTTTTTTTAGATCCGTCATTTCAATGCCCACCCAATCCGGGAATGCAAATCGGATTCGTCAGTTCGCACACGTCAAATTAACCCACCCGGTCGTGTCGGAGTGAACGGCACACCGATCAGATCTCTATTTGGGATTTTGGACCCCCGGGCTGTGTGTTTTGACCCCTTAGACTCGGGTTTTTCAGATCCGTCATTTCAACGCAAACCCAATCCGGAAATCCAAATCGGATTCCGTCAGTTCGCACACGTCAATTTAACCCACCGGTCGTGTCGGAGTGAACGGCATGCCGATCAACCTCTATTTGGGATTTTAGACCCCCGGGTGTGTGTTTTGACCCCTTAGACTCAGTTTTTTATAGATCCGTCATTCAACGCCCCACCCAATCCGGGAATCCAAATCAGATTCCGTCAGCTCGCACACGTCAATTTAACCCACCCGGTCGTGTCGGAGTGAGAGGCACACCGATCAGATCTCTATTTGGGATTTTGGACCCCCAGGTTGTGTGTTTTGACCCCCTAGACTCGGGTTTTTTGAGATACGTCATTCAACGCCCAACGCAATCCGAAAATCAATCGGATTCCGTCAGTTCGCACACGTCAATTTAACCCACCCGGTCGTGTGGCAGCGAACGGCACACCGATCAGACCTCT
>JACBKR010006495.1:0-12108 GCA_014218235.1 Colocasia esculenta
TTGCAAGATGGTGTATGACGAAGGAAGATGCTAACTACTTTGGAAAAGGAAGAAAAGGTGGGAAGGGTACCTGGTCCTGTGAACGCGGCAAGCCCGCCGTCACCTTGCCTTGAACGCGGCGATGGATGTGCCGCCTTCCGGTTCACTGAACGTGACGCGCGGAATGTCGCCTTCCACAGATCGCGACCAGATTGTTGTCGCCTTCTGCTCCAGAAGATGAAGACTGTGGGTTTCTTTCTTCCTGCTCCTCAGACGGCCAAGGGGCAAGAACCTCGTGCTGCCACTGTCTTCCAACACCTATCAAGAAGATCAAAACAACAAAACACCCATTAGAAATTCGACTTATGGGCCATAAATTGGTGTCTACAGATTGCCCCTCCTTGATACCTACTTTGCAAGGGAGTGGAGCGATAGTGAAGCGAGGATGGCATGAAATGACGATGTAGCGGAATGAAACGGAACGAGATGAAAAGCGGGCATCAAGGTAAAAAGACACCCATTCTGAGCGAATAAGCAGCGAGAATTATCCGGCGATCTTCAAACATGGCTGGAACAGAATGCAAGGATGGTTCAAATTTTGGGACAAATAAAGATCAAAAGAAAAGAAATGATCAACCTCTTGATTAAGAGGTACCCTGGCCATCTTGGCTTGCAGGTTTCGTTCATTAGGGGATAGGTGCTGCCCGGCGGGTCGATTCGACTCTGGCCTTCGAGCGATTCATGGCTAATGAGCGGATCGGAGGGAAAGGAATGATTGATATAATGAATGGGGATGAGAGGAATCCTGGATAGGAACCATACTGGCAAACTGGACCGAGCAACCAGCTCGATGAGAACTTTCAAATTCAGAAGGAATGAAATTCCTGTCTGAGAATGAAGAATCTGGTTGAAACATCATCGTGAAGCTGGCTTTAACTAATCATGAGGCATGAAGCTCAAAGATCCTAAATGATGCATGCTGGGCTAAAAGAAAAGAAATCATAAAATAAAATGCAAGGAAAAGAGAAAATAACAAATACTCAAGGATAATTTGCTAGACAAATGAGCAAGGGTCAAGACACTTCGCATCCCCGGCGTGCGATAGATCCATCGTCCCCGAGCTATACCATCTAACGGCCTATCCAACGATTAACAGTGCGCACCTAGATCATCCTTGTTTTTGGTGAAGGGGAACTCAGATCCTGGAACACACTGAGAACCACCGGTCCTTGAGATGATATAGTAGGTAGATACCATATAGCAATGCAGAGATTAAGGTTAGAAATACTTACCTGAACTTACCTGACAAGCCGTTTTTTGATTTTTTGATTTTTCTGATTTTTGTTTTTTCTACATTTTCTGATTTTTTGGGATTTTCAAGATAAAGCTTAATAAAAACAAGACACAAGATCAATATGCACAAAATATTTGAAAGGCTTAAAGCACAAGCGCAAACATATCTCAAAGTGGCAATAGAATCACAGATGCAAAGGAATTAGCAACAAAAAACTCAAACATTGAATGCGACAGTATTACTGTCGCTACCTTAAACTGAACGCAATGATGAGTCTGTCGCGACCAGGTGGCGACATGTCGATAAGTCGCGATCACAGGTTTTGCACCTATAACACAAAAGGCAACTCGAGAACTCCATGTTTGCTTCTCACTTGGACTCTTAGGGCTTCCTAGTTCGGGTTTAACTCCCATTAGCCTTCCTAAACCCTCTCCCACCATGAATAGGAGTCCCAAAATGTCTAAATAAGGGGAGAAGTCCAATTCAGAGTTCACCCTCTCTCTTCTTCTCTTCAAACCCCCAAGTCTCCCATGGCCATGAAGAGAGCTCCAAGTGCCCTCATGGGTGAAGAGGCTTCCTATGGAGGTTCCAAGCGTGCACGGACATCCTACGGCGAGCTCCTGAGGTTGACGGATGTCCCCAATCATCTGAGTAGCAATGGCAATGTAAGAGAGGTATGTAAGATGATCTTATCAATTTTCTGTTATTTTCAACTCCGAATTTCTCTATTAATGCATGTCCTTCTTCTCCTCTCTTTTCTTTTTCTTCTTCTCCTCTAGCTCTTCCCCGGCTCCCACCGATACTCTAAGCTCACGTGGATAGCACCCATGATCAAGGTCCTCCCCATGCATGTGATCCGCGCCTTGAGAGAGTGGGGTTTGGGGGGTATCTTGATAGCCGCCCATAACTATCATAAGATTTCCTTTGATTGGCATAGCATCACCGCTTTGATAGAGCTTTGGCACCCACAAACCCACACTTTTCTTTTCCCAAAGTTTGAGGCCACCGTCTTACTTGAAGAGGTTGAAGCATTTATGGCGTTACCCAAAAATAT
The DNA here is from genome assembly GCA_014218235.1 of Colocasia esculenta. Taxonomy (NCBI): domain Eukaryota; kingdom Viridiplantae; phylum Streptophyta; class Magnoliopsida; order Alismatales; family Araceae; genus Colocasia; species Colocasia esculenta. Next base: position 2,328 of record JACBKR010006495.1, read on the forward strand.
AAGGGGACATGAGCAAAAAACATGTTACACCATTGAGCCTATCAACCCAAAACTCATCCTAGGTGAATTTATGATGGATCCCGAAGATGTGTACACTATGGTTAGCCCACAACACATTCACCTTGTCCCCTTGTCTAAGAGGGTCATATCTCACTGTAAAAACAAGTGTGGAAACTACCAAGAGATAGCCAAAGCCGTGGCTATATGCTTGTGTGGGGTGGTACTCTTCCCATCCAGAGATCACCTCTTAGACCATGCAAACCTTAGCGCCATTAGTGGGGTATGGCGGGGACTCTCCCTCTCTCATGCGGTGTTGGCCTACCTCTATACGAGTCTCACATCGGCGGCTACGGTGGGCCCATTTTATGGCTCTATGATCCTCCTAGAGTGCTGGTTGGGAGTGAGGATAAAATTCAAACCTGTAGAAAATCCCACTACGGAGAGCCGGATCTTTGGGTGCCATCCTCTGTGCTTCTCGGTGGAGCGGCCAAATTCTCCGATCGCGTTGTGTGTGCAGGACTGTGAACAGAAGACTCGGAGTGCATGGCGGCTTTACCTCAACACACTTCTGATCGAGCACTTCGCCATGGACATAGCGGCGCTACCGGAGTGAACAAACGATGAGCAAAAACATGTTACACCATTGAGCCTATCAACCCAAAACTCATCCTAGGTGAATTTATGATGGATCCCGAAGATGTGTACACTATGGTTAGCCCACAACACATTCACCTTGTCCCCTTGTCTAAGAGGGTCATATCTCACTGTAAAAACAAGTGTGGAAACTACCAAGAGATAGCCAAAGCCGTGGCTATATGCTTGTGTGGGGTGGTACTCTTCCCATCCAGAGATCACCTCTTAGACCATGCAAACCTTAGCGCCATTAGTGGGGTATGGCGGGGACTCTCCCTCTCTCATGCGGTGTTGGCCTACCTCTATACGGGTCTCACATCGGCGGCTACGGTGGGCCCATTTTATGGCTCTATGATCCTCCTAGAGTGCTGGTTGGGAGTGAGGATAAAATTCAAACCTGTAGAAAATCCCACTACGGAGAGCCGGATCTTTGGGTGCCATCCTCTGTGCTTCTCGGTGGAGCGGCCAATTCTCCGATCGCGTTGTGTGCAGGACTGTGAACAAGAAGACTCGAAGTGCATGGCGGCTTTACCTCAACACACTTATGATCGAGCACTTCGCCATGACATAGCGGCGCTACGCGGAGTGAACAAACGACTTCCCCTTGGGCACGGACTGGACCTACAACTCATGGGGAACATGGCGATGGTTCTCTACAACCCACACAGGTGCTCTTCAGATCGGGAAGCCAAGGATGAAGCTACTTCAGCTGTCACACTTGCCTCATATGAAAGTGAGCGCTTGGGAGATCCAGAGGATGAGCAGGCCGTGATGTGTGCCACTCACGCCCTACCACCCACGGTGCACGAGGGGTGCGAGACATATCAGGCGTACCTCAGGGAGTACAAAGAGATCCGGCCACGTGGGGACCACAAGCTAGCAAGAGAGACTTGATTGTATTTTTGGATTTTTTGGAGATTTGATGTATTGGAGGATGATAGTGATGTATCAGACATTTTAAGATGATTTTCATCTTTTATATGATGTAAGCATTTGAGATTTAGCATGAAAATGTGAATTTGCATGTGTTCTGTGAACAAACTGAGAAGGCGACAGAGTGAGCATCGCGACCTTGAAAGCGAAAAGTCAACCGTCACGACCTTTGAATAAACATGACAGTACAGTGTCGCGACAGAAAATGAACGCGATAGCCTTGTGGTCGTGACCACAGGGCCGAGGCAGTTTGAATTTGGGCCCCACGCCTCCTCTCTCTTTCCCTCTTTCACTCTTCTCTCTCTTCCCTCTCCCCTTTCCTCTCCGACGGTAGAGCTCCCCATCTCCGGCGAGCTGCAACGGTGGTGGGCCATCCCCCATTTCTCTCTCTTTCTTCCAGCGCCCTTCTTCTCCCCTTCTTTCTCTTCCCCGTCTCTCCGGTGGCTTGTGACGATGGGGCGATGGAGACCAAGGCGGCGACGGTAGTGGGGACCGACGGATGTCCAAGAAGACCATCCACCAGTGGCAGACGGACGAGGGACCATCCATGACTACGGGGAAGGGAGCTCCAGCCCTCCCCATGGAGGTAGACCCCATAGAAGGTCCAGACGAGGAAGAACTGACCGGCCGCAAGAAGGTAGGCCAAAAACGTAATCTCCTGTGTGTTTTGATATGTGGAATGAGGGGACAGGGGTGCTGAGCACCCCCGTGTAGGGCTTTGGCCCAAGGTGGAAGAAGCGAGGAACGGCTACTGCCGCCCTCGGTTACCCTGTGAATGCGACAGGTGCTTGTCGCATTACCATGGTGAACGTGACACCCTGGGTGTCGCGTTCAGAAAGTGATGGGTTGACCCGTCGCCTTTAGAAACCTGAATGCAACACCCGTTGTGTCGCCTTCAGAAGGCGACAGGGGGCCTATCGCGATCTGAACAGAGTGTTGTTTTGTGGAATTTGACTGATCCTTGTGTTTTTTTGTCTGTTTTGTAGAGCGAGCTACGGTCCCGACTGGGGTGGGCCGTCATCTGGGCAGTCTACCAGGGGCTGCCGGACTTCCAGAGGACGAGACTGGAGTAGATGGGGTTCTGCCCCTTTCTTAGGCTAGAGGAGCTCACGCCTGATGTGGCACTGATTCAGGCGCTTCAGGAGCGCTGGGACCCTGAGTGCCACACCTTCCTCCTCCCATGGGGTCATATGATCCCCACATTGAAGGACATGGCACGGATCACCGGCCTAAGGGTAGACAGTCAGGCGATGACAGGGGTGACGTACACGTGCTATCAAAAGATGGTGGAGAGGCTCCTGGGGCTAGAGGTGACGAGGGAGAGGTCGTCCCTTCTAAATATTTGCAATTGTTAATCCTTGGCTAACCTGACTTGCATTTGCAGCTTGACCCCAAGGGTTGGATTGCCTTCCTCGAGGGTGTCCTCCACTCCACGATCCAACAGAGGGATGACTTCCAACAGACTGTGATCGAGCTGGTGAGTGTTCTATTTCCTATCCTTTCTATTCTTGACTTTAATTGACTGACTCGTGTGCTCTTCTTTGCAGCGTGCCGAGCTGGAGCGGGCTCAGTAGATGGTGGGGGGGTGCTTCCACCTCTCAGGACAAGCCTGGCCGCTCCATACTGGAGGATCAATTGGCAGCAACAGTGACCCGGGCGGAGGATGCCATGGCCCAGCTACGTGAGCGGGTGAGTTATTGATTACTTGTCCCTTGCGCTTTATTTCCCTTATTGTCAAATGTTTGACTTGTAGGAGGCGGAGTTGAAGGATGCCTTAGCGTGGACGACCGTGCTAGAGGCGGAGATGGCGGAGTTGCATCTACGCCCTCACGCGGATGAGGCAACGGGATTGTCCCGGGAGGTGGATGAGCTTCGTTCACAGCTAGCGAGCGAGCAGGATCGCCACGAGCTGCTGAGGTCAGAGATGAGGGGGCTGGAGAGAGCCTTGTCTTTGGTAGGGCGCAGTCGCTCGTCAGCTAGCAGGAGCGGCATCCCCAGCGAATCGGAAGGGCACCACTTGACAGGTTCCTCTAGACGGTAGAGGAACGAGGAGGAGGGACGACGGCGCGAGGGAGCAGCTGATGGAGCACAACTGGACCGAGGGAGATGGCCCCTCCACCTTCCCCCTGCCTGAGGGTACAGGGGAGAGTGGTTGAGGCTTGTAATTTGCACCTTTTTTGTTCATGTTATGATGATGATGTAGATATGGAATAGAATGGAATCTTTTGTCTATGGAATGTGATTGTGTGACAGTGACGAGTGAGATATGAGAGCCGCTTTCTTCTGCTACGACCTGCACACTTAGGACAACCATGAAGACAAGTTAGATCCGTTCTTCGACTTAGCCCCTTGCCTAAGCATGACAAGTGACCAATCTCGATAATGGTCAAGGGGCTAAGCCTTATTAAAATAGGTGAAAAGACATAAATAAATAAATGACATGCATGAATGAATGAGTAAAGTGTTCTTTGCGATTTTGAAAACATTTTTGGAGTTTTGAGATATTTGATTTTTTTTTTTAGTTTTGAAATATTTGATTTTTTTAGTTTTGAAATATTTGATTTTGGAGTTTTGAAATATTTGATTTTTTGGAGTTTTGAAATATTTGATTTTTTTTGGAGTTTTGAGATTTTTTTTTTTTTTGAGTTTTGAGATATTTGATTTTTTGGAGTTTTGAAAGACGCCTAAAGCCGACGTTAGCCCTTCTTAAAATAAACGCGCGAGACGAAAGGTACTCCCCCTTTGGGCCACAACACATAGACCAGTTCAAACCACTGGTTTAGGAGTCTTGGTCGCTTCCCCTTTTCACCGAATGCTTTACTAAGATAGGACATGCATTTAGCATTTAGGGGTGACATGCCATAGGCGGCTGCCCTTAGTTGATAGTGCAGCTACTTAGGCCATACCTAAGAGATGACCCAATCTTATAGAAGGAAATGGAAGACTATTTAAAGAAAGTCTAATGTAGGTTTTAAGGACGTTGGGTCTGGCTTCTTCCCGCAGCATACCCTTCAAAGATTAGGTCTGTTGTGTAGGGACTTTGTGGTCTTTCTTATGTGTTTGCACTGTCTGGGGCATGCATACGACCGGGCTCATGAGTGTCCCGCGGGGACTTTGCCACTCTATGCCATGCCCCTATTCTACCATGTAATTTTCTATCCTTTCTTTTGTCCCGCGAGGACTGGCCTCAATTGAGTACGCTCGTGAGGCTTTCGAGGCTGCCATTGAAGAATGCCGTCGATGGACTCAGGAGCCGCGCCTGGATGGAGTGCGATTCTTTCACTTCCAGTAGGGGCGAATGACTCCTGGGGACGACGGTGCAGGCCCCTTCGAACAGGCTCCGTGAATGTATTTCCTCCTCTCTTTTGTAGCTCGTTGTGAACGAGCGCTTTTGTGAGAAGAACAGATTTTTCTTTTTGAGTACTCAAATGGCTCTCTTTTTCTATCTTCTTTCCTTTGTGTTTGTTCTGTTCGAATCGGAATTCGTCGGTCTTTTTAAAGGGTTTGTGGTTACCACGCAAGTCGTTAGGAACTGAGAAAAGTCCCGACCAGGGTTTGCGGCAAACACCTTTGGCTTTAGGGTTTAGGTATCGCACTAGCCTTTCGAGCTGAAAATCCTCGACTAGGGATGTCCTGAATACCATTCTGAGCAGACCGAAAGAATGAAAAGAAGAGAAGTAGCATGTCAAACAGAATGCTTTTACAGATAATAAGCCTTTAAGTTAGACACATGCCAAGTCCTGGGTATGGCTTCGCCACTAGGAGTAGTCAGCTTATAAGAGCCTTTTCCAAGAACATGGGCCATCTGATAAGGTCCTTCCCATTTCGGAGTGAGTTTTCCGATCGCTCTTCGGGGATCTGATGCCAAGCAACGGTTTAGAACTAGGTCACCTTCGAAGAAGCACCGCTCCCGAACTCAGGAGTTGTAGTATTGCGTGAGTCACTGTTGGTAAGAGACTAGCCTGATGCTGACATCACCTTAGCATTCGCCGAGCATGTCTAGGTTCTCCCTGAGCGCACGGTTGTTAGCTGCTTCGTCGATGTGTGTTGTTCGAATGGTGGGGAGACCAACTTCTAAGGGCACGACAGTTTCTGTGTCATACGCCAAATGGAAGAGAGTCTCCCCGGTGGCTACCCGAGCAGGTGTTCGGTGGCACCACAGCACATTGGGGAGCTCTTCAATCCAGGATCCTCTTGTAGCTTCAACCCTTGTGCGTATCCCATGCAGCAGTATTCGGTTGGCATTTTCGACCAGACCGTTTGCCTAGGGGTGCGCTACTGAAGTGAAGTGGTTGTAGATACCGAGCTCGGAGCATTTTTGCTTGAAGAATGTGCTGTCGAACTGCTTCCCGTTGTCAGAGGTGATCACCTTTGGGATGCCAAACTGGCAAAGGATGTTCTTCCATACGAACTTCCATGCGGCCTGGTCAGTGATTGCAGCAACAGGTTCAGCCTCGATCCACCTTGTGAAGTAGTCGATGGTGACGAACAAAAATTTCTTCCACCCTTGAGCCTCTGGGAAAGGACCCAAGATGTCAATTCCCCATCTGGCGAAAGGACGTGGTTTGAACAGGGTGTGCAGCTGCTCGGCTGGCTTCTTGATGAGTTGTCCAAACTTCTGGCACTTTGGACACTTCTTGGCGTAGGACATGCAGTCCTTTTGCAGAGAAGGCCACCAGAACCCTGCTCGGAGGATGCTTCACGCCAGTGTTCTGCCCCCCAAGTGGCTTCCGCACAGGCCTTCATAGACCTCTTCTATGGCCGACGTTGCCTCTACAGGGCTAAGGCACCGCAGAAGAGGTCTTGAGAGGGATCGTCTATACAGATGGCCTTTAATGAGAGTGAACTCTTGGCAGCGTAGCCTGATCTTGCGAGCTTCACTTTGATGGGAGGAAGCTCTCCGCGAAGCAGATAGGCCATGAGGGGGTCCATCCAGCTCGTGCCAAAGGGCCAGCCTCAATGGCTGCTACATCTACTTCGGTGCTCGATGAAATGAGCCCTTCTATGAATACGGAGCGAGAGGGGGCGATGTCGCCTGAAGATGCCAGTTTGGCGAGTGCATCGGCCCGCGCATTCTGCTCTCGTGGAACATGTATAACTTCGAAGTAGAGGAGGCCCTCTGCTCGGCTCTTGACCTGCTGGAGGTACTGTGCCATGAGGGGCTCCCTCGCTTCAAAGAGTCCGCTTACTTGGCTGGCGACCAACTGCGAATCGCTGAAGACCCATAGTCGGAGTGCTCCAAGGTGTCTAGCCATTCAAATTCTGGACAGAAGTGCTTCATACTTAGTTACGTTGTTGGAGGCTATGAAGCAGAACCTGAGGACGTACTGGAACTCCAGACCTTCCGAGGAAGTAAAAACTAAGCCTGCTCCACTTCTCGTAACACAGGATGATCCATCGACGTAGAGCTCCCATGGGGGTTCGTCTGCCAATGGGGGATCCTGCTCGGTCGGAAGGGTGCACTCTGCAACGAAGTCCGCCAACGCTTGTGCCTTAATGGCCGTCCTTGGATAGTAGCTGAAGTCGAATTCTCCAAGCTCGATGGCCCATTTGATGAGCCTGCGGGAAGCCTCCAATCGCTGAAATATGAGCTTCAACGGCTGGTCGGTGAGAACCGTGATTGGATGGGCCTGAAAGTAAGGCCTGAGCTTCCGTGCAGCGGTTACCAGTGCCAAAGCGAGCTTCTCTGCTCGAGGGTACCTTCTTTTAGCCTCTTGAAGGATCCTACTGATATAGTAGATAGGATGATGCGCCGCTGCCTCTTCCCTAATCAACACCGTGCTGATAGAGTGTTCGGTGACCGAAAGGTACACAAACAAGGGCTCCCCGAGCACAAGGTTTTGAGAGAACAGGTGGGGCTGCCAGGTACGCCTTCTGCTCGGTGAAGGCTGCTTCGTAGTCCTCGGTCCACCGTACATGCCCCCTTTGCTGTGAGGCACCTTTGGGGACTCGCAGCAACTTGAAGAAGTTAAAACTCCTTTCTGCTGCTCGGGACATGAAATGGTTAAGCGAGGCGAGGTGCCCAGTAAGCCGCTGGACGTCGCGCACTATTTTGGGACTGCTTATCTCTAGTATGGCTTGGATTTTTTCGGGGTTGGCTTCTATTCCTCTATTAGAAACGATGAAACCAAGGAACTTACCCGAGCAAACTCCAAATGCAAACTTCGAGGGATTAAGCTTCATGTTATACCTTCACAGGGTTGTGAAGGTTTCTTGGACGTTTTGACCAGCATATCATCGACGTAGACCTCCATATTATGCCCGATCTGCTGCTCGAACATCTTGTTGACCAGCCACTGGTACGTCGCACCTGCGTTCTTCAGACCAAAAGGCATCCTTGTAAAACAGTAGAGGCCAAGGTCGGTGATGAAGGTACTGCCTTGATTCGACCAATCAGCCCCTACCAAGGATGGCGTTGTATCCGGGCATGCTTCGGATAACCAAGAATCTACCATCTTGTCACATTTTTTGGAGTCGTCCCAAGCATGATTGGGAGGCGCGCCTGTCCCATGGGTTGAACCGAAACCCCCGAGAAGCCGAACAGAGGCGACTCAACTGAGGTGAGCTGGTCGTTTTCAATCCCATAAGAAAAAAGCAGTCGTAAGCCAACACATCTGGGGCGCTTCCATTATCCACCAAAATTCGGCATGGTATAGTGATTGATGGTGGCCGAAACGACCAACGCATCAGTGTGCGGAGTCGAAACTCCTACAAGGTCTTTGTGTCCGAGAAGGTTATAGCCTCCTCGGACCGTGCGCGTGCAGGACTGGGGGGGATAAGGGTGGGGCGAGGTGACGGGGGCCTGTCCACCAAGTGCACCCGCTGAGCGTAGTCGTGTTGGCTTTGGTTGCTTTCTCTGCCTACGCCGAAACCTCCCGTGATCACGTTGATCTCTTGCCCGTTGGGCTCATTGTTGATGGGCTGCTCGGGGGTTCATTCTCGGCATCTTGGGCGGTCTTCATTGCGGCGCACGTACCGTCCAAGGTAGCCGCACTTGATCAGGGACTCGATCTCGTCCTTGAGCTAGCTGTCGTGGTCGTGGTCACGATGGAAGCGACAACACTTATCCTGGTTTCCCTGCGGGGGTCAATCACATCCTTGGTAGCCACTGAACATACTGCTCATCCCAAATTTGGCCAGGATCTGTTCGGGAGCCACGGTGAGCGGGGTTGTACTCAGTGAAGGGGCGTGGTCGACGCAGCGAGTCCTCGTGCGCCGGCCCTTCTTCCGATCACGGTTGGAACCATTGTCAGAAGGCCTCTTCTTATCTGATTGCTCGCCCTGCTCTGTTCGGCCATTGCCAGCTCTCCTCACACGCGGCATGTCGCGGGCGGTGGAGAGAAGCTCGGTGATGGTGGAGGGCTGCTGCACTTCCAACATCCTTTGGAGAAAACCATCGCGAGTGCCCTGGATGAGGGCACTGGTGGCTAAGGGGACGTCAAGGCATGGGATGCACAGCACTTTAGCCCTGTCACGTCCCGAGAATTTCGCAGCGGATAATAATTCAGATAATTCAAGTCGATATCCCGAGATGTGAAACAATCGACAAATAAGCCTCTAGCTAGCACGCACTAAATGTATAACACATACATCATCATAGGGCCCAAATATTGAACTCAATGGAATTGTATTCAAATCTCATATTTGTTTCAAAGGAACTAATACAGGACTAAGACTCAATAAAAAGAAAAAGTACATTTATTCCTCACTTCCTACTACATGAATCTAACACTCAAAGCAACTACTATAACTAGACTCATAGTTGGAACGCTCATCACTCGGACGCATTCCCATCCTCGACTTACTCTTCCTCTTGAATGTCATAATCACCTAGAATGGTTAAAAGTAGGGATGAGCAAACTAGCCCAGTAGGATTTATATCTCAATGTGCGGGCAATGATATAAGTGATTAGTAATTTAGAACTAGGTAAGCACGATGATTGTCATGATATGCATGTACGAATAAAACTCATTAAAACATGATACATGAACAAGCTAGATAGAATGATCATGATAGAACAAGATCTAGAAGGATATAACAAGATAGTACTAGCAATATATCACTTTGTACAAGCACGCAATTTTCACTTGATGTCAATAGCTTTCAAGAACGTGAGATATCACTAATTGCATTAATTCAGGATGGCCATATCACGCAAGCAAGCAAGCAAGAACGCACGAGCACGATCATGTAACACTAATCAGGCACGTAGAC
>JACBKR010006496.1:0-11963 GCA_014218235.1 Colocasia esculenta
GGTTACATTGTTCAAAACCAAATCATTTCCTAATAGCTTGCAGTAGTCACGCATTTTGCATGGAAATTTCATATTGCACTGTATAATTGTCCAAATGACCTGAAACTTTGACCACATACTGGTTTCAGGTTTAGGATTCTACATGCACGTTTTCAGATTTTTCTGAACTAAAACGAATTTATAGAAAATCAAACATCCGTTTCACATGCTATTTGAAATCCTTATTAGCATGGAAATCTAGCATAAACAAATGATTTAACATGCCTCAGCCCTGACCTAACATGCATGTATTCGCACGGAATTCTACCCGTATTTATTGCACAAAGCACGATTTACTAGAGAATTTAATAGTCCTACACATGTTCTCTATTTTCCAAAACCTAAATTCTAACAAATCATATAAACATGGGAAAATCATAGAAATTGCAGGGAATAAACTGATGCATGCATGCATGGCTCACAACATTCAGCACTTTCCGACCCTCACTAAATCATCCAAACAGTGAGTCAAGAAGGTCATTGCCTTAACATACATGCATTTTCGCAAAGCAATTAAATTGCATTACTCATACCATGCTCAATAACCCATCCACACACCACAATAGATATCTTACATAACGTATAGGGTTTACAGTATATCCTCATCGCGAGAAACACACATCGAAAATAGTCATTTAAGGGAAAAACAGTTAACGGTTCTATCCTGACGAACTCAACGTCAATGACCTGGCCGGTACAGGGGTTGACGACATTATCGCATGCCGTTAACAGATGCACTTGACGGCAAGGTCTCTTGCCGTCAAGTTCCTGTCTGTGTAAGAACACAGACCGGGCTTGGAAAAAAATTCAGAATAGGGGCTCCAGGACACGAATTAAGATCCACAAAATTCCTGAGATGTAGGGGACAAGTCTAGGCTCAAGACCTAGGGTTTACTTGCCTGAAGAAAAACCTCTAAACGGATCAAAATAGCCGATGGAGCTCTCATTGGCACTTGCCAAGAAGCCTCCAGAAATCCTTTGCTCCGGGTTCCAGGGGGTTGCAAGCCGCAGTCCAACGCCCGGGAGGCCTTCTCCTATGTATGGCCTTCCTCCTTGTTGTAGAAGCTCACCCGAAAATGCCTCCAGTCGCTGGATCTAAGCCTTCCAAGGTCAGTCCCTCATCTCCTCTCTCAGCTAGGGTTTCCTTTTAGAAAATGAGCCAAGAGAGCTCTCTAGGTTGCAAAGAGAGTGTTTTATAGAATAAGGGGCAAGAGGGGCTCGTACAGGACTGAAGGGACAAGTAAGAGACGTTGGGAAGACATCTCCCCAATCAGAAGCCTGGCCCAATGAGTGCTCTCTGCACTCTACTGCGCACAAAAATTAGAGATATTAACGTCCAAATGAGTGGCCGTTGACTTAGGTGTAGGCGTCCATCGACATGGACGTTTACTTATATAGGTGTCCTCCAATGTTGACGCTAAATCCTCTTCGGCCAGAAAACAAACAATGCAGAAAATCATACTTGTACTCTACATGTGCATGCAATGTGCTAAGTACAATGCATACATCCACTACACCAAGCAATTAAACAGCGTCCACACTAAACATACTCATGTATACCTAAATATACCAGGAAGCTATGTATTTAGAATTTGGTATGCCATTACCACATGCATTAAGACAATCATACATACATACATACACATAATTTTAACAACGTTCTCAATAATCGTACACATGCATAGCAAGTACATCTAGGTGATATAGATATCTACATATACATGCATGATATCTACTCACCATCACGAGTCCACACACATGCCAAATAGAAGGATAATTCAAGGGTCTTACCAAATTTTGATAGGTAAGTATCACATGCATAAGATAGGGTACATATACTGCTTATATGTATGTACGTACGTACTCCATACATCCCCATGCATAATCCATGAATTAGATAATATAGAATATTCATCAATATTCAGAAAAAACATACATAATATTGCTTAAATATTCTGAGTCTGAGATTCTTGAGAAAGTGTTCATAATAATTCTTAATTTAGCTAATTGCTCACTTCTACATGAATTATCATATACACGTATATATATAGATATACGCACATGCTCATGCTCAAGAGAAGTATAAACTTATAGTAGGCACAATGAACTACGCATGCTATACACACAACAAGCGAACACCCAACACGCCCATACATATACATATATATAATATATAAAGGGAATAAAAATTCGGGGTCTAACATAAGGTATATGGTTTCTTTTCATTTTGCCCACTCATTTTTAGCAAACAAATGGATGTCTGTGTTGAAATGTTTCATTCCTGAACTTGTGTGCAATTGCTTGTTAAACATATGAAAGTCTGTCTTGAATTGCTTGTTGAGTCTACACATGCACACACTATGGGGGAGCAAGTTCAGGTTAGATGAATGAATTCTTGAGGGAAACCCATTTTTCTACTCATCCTAGCCTTCAATTTGATTTGTAGAAGTACCTGTCGATAGCCCCAAATCCATCTGTCGACAGCCATGCCTCCACAGAACCCAGATCTTGAACCCTGTGTGCCTCTGTCGACAGACTCAAATCCATCTGTCGACAGCCAGGCACAGTTTCAGCTCTCCCTGAACTCAATATCTTCTGTCCGTGTGCATCTGTCGACAGCTGAAATCCATCTGTCGACAGCCATGATCTGTCTGAACCCAGAAGTCTTCAACTGTGTATATCTGTCGACAGGTTCACATCAGCTGTCAACAAATACATATTTCACAAGCAATTCCTTATTCTTTCTCAATAGTCTTTATGAGCAGGTCCATACCTTTGATGTACGATGAAACTTGGGTATTTATGTATGCTTTTAATCTCTCATCTCCACATTATACTAAAGATATTGTCTTTGTGACGACCCTCATTATACCGGTACGGTTATACCAACCCACGTCGGTATTGTGAACGTTATCAAAGTGGGGCATTTACCCAAACAATAACATACGATTGAGATTGCTCATAAATATAAACACAGAGTAGCGGAAGCAAAAGAACTACTTGTCTTCATTTCATCATCCACATTTAACATACATGATTCAAATGACAATTTAAAGGAATTTAAAATCCACATAATGAAATACTAAATCAAATACATAGTTTGCCCCAAATTTCATAGTGTTTCTATTACAATGCTTGTTACATACTATGAAAGTCAAAATGTCACAACTACAACTCCGCCAAGCTACTCCCCGCGCTTGGAGTCGCTCTCCACGGTCTTCTCCAACGGCGTGACGTCACCAACTAAACTGTACGCCGAAGCAAGGACTGAGTCTAAAAGACTCAGCAAGTAATCTCCACACACATCATACATGAATATATCACGGTAGGTTTTTACATCCCAATTTACAAGGCAAAACATATAGCATGCTTGAACACTGATAACGAGACAACCTACCATAGTAATTCTACAAACTAAACACATGGTACATGATTTAATACATTTACATAAATATCCTATAACATGCTCTCTACTCATTCAATCACATGAAAACCACATCAGATTAAACTATAACATGAAACGACTAAACATGGGATTCTTACATACATGAAGGAAATCATTCCTAACATGGTTGCTACACATTTTTGCATATGTAACTATCATTTTATACACTTTAAGGTTGTTGTTTTGTCATGGATTAGAAATTCATACCTTCACATGAGAGCTACATTCTTAATTGCTACAACAGGATAACAACGAGACATGGAATTGTTCACACATATGCAAGAAGTGCTACTAGCATGGATCTACACATTTTTACACATCTAAAACATTCTCATAGCCACAATTCGGTTGCTGTTGTAACATAATTTCACATTATCATATCACGGACTACAATTTGACAATCTCACATATTGGTTCCACATGTTTTCACAATTTCACATTAATATAGTTCTCTTTTCACACATTGCACATTTACACAATTCACACTACACAATTTACACATGATCACATTCACATTTCACATTTCACATATTCACTTTAGTGCCGTGACACATAGTCCAAACCATCATAAGAAGGACACATCACATAACACATACACATAGACGCCACCTAGGCAATATAGTGACGACTCTTGGACTGCGCGCAGACCGGGAGAACAAGTCTCCACCCTAACCAGTGGTACTTGTGCACCTCCAGATTTCATCCTAATGCCCTTAGGATCTTAACACATTGAACCTTCCCACGGGGACTTTTCCATGGTACGGGTCCACGGCCCTCTATGGAAGCAGTATCACACTTGGCACAGTCTTACACATTACACATACCGATTTTTACACACATTTTTACACATGGCGCACAACACCTTTACATTCTGTCATTCACACATGGTTCTATTTTCCTATCATGATACTACAGATGACAGAGATTACACATTCAGTAACTTATAGAAATCAGGTCGAAAACACAATTCAACTCATTTTCATAATGGCATGCATTAATTACATATTTTTGGATGGAAATCCCATAATGCATTCCACGGTTATCCCAATGGCCTGTAAATTTAACCACATTTTGATTACAGGTTTATAACCTCACATGCAAATTTCTAATTTTTAGAATTATCAGATATTTACATAAATTACGACATTCATTTTCACGCTATTAAAAATTCAATTCAACATGGAACATAACACGAACATCAGGTTTAACAGTTCACAGCCCTGAACCCAACATACACATCATTTCACAAAATTTTCCCTCGGATTTAATGCACAACACACCATTCACTAAATTTTGCAAGCCTACGCATGTTTGCTATTTTCCAAAACAGAAATTTACAGTAAATCGTAGGAGCATGGGAAAAATCCATAATTGCAGGGCACAGACTGACCCATACACGCATGGTTTATAAAATTTAGGGCACCCAAATTTCCACAGATCATGAGAATAGGGGTGACATACATAGCCATATCTTCCACATACATTCAATAAGCTAATAAATTCTACCATCCACAAAAAAAAAATGCACAATAATTCTCCACACACCACATAAACTAGTATACATAATATATAGAAGTTACATTATATCCTCATTGTGAAAACACATCAAAAATAGTCATATACCAGGAAGAACAACTCATTGTTCTTTCCTGAAGAACATAACGACAGCCTTTGGCCGTTCAAGGAGTTGGACGGCAAGATCGCTGGACGCAGACTGAGATCTTGGCGGCAAGAAGCCTTGACGCCAAGTTCCTACTGTGCAAGAGCACAGACCGAGTTCCAAATACAGGGTGAAAAGGAGGATCCAGGACACGATTTAAAATCTGTAAAAAAATAGTAAAACTCTTCTAGACATCTACATAGACGAATGTATGGGGTACTTGCCTCTAAATAAATCTTCAAAGGGATCAAAGAGGTTGATGAAGCTCTCCTTGGGCAGTCCCAAGGCCTCCTGGTTCTCAGTCGATGAAAGCTTCAGTCCAGTGTTGGGGAAGCCTTCCCCAAGGTCCAGACTCCCTCCTAGCAGCAGTGGATCGCCGGAAGAAGCCTTCAGTCATCGGATTCAAGCTTGTCAAGTTAGGTTTTTCTCACAGAAGCTAGGGTCTTCTCTCCTCTTTGCAAAGAGTCAAGAGAGCTCTTTCTGGTGCAGAAGGAGTTTGGCTTATAGGAGAGGGGTTTGGGGAACCCCGAAGAGGTGATGTGAAGGCATGCTAGCCGTTGGGGACATCTCGCCAATGGTTGGGCTTGCTTGCCCCCGGAGTTTCGGGGTCTGCAACGCATGCAGGTCAGAGATCTTAACGTCCACATCAATGGACGTTGGCTTAAGTATTGGCGTCCATCGAGGTGGACGCTGACTCAGCATGGGCGTCCATCCATGTGGACGCCAATTGGGTTCTTCGGCCAAAACTCAAAACATGCAGAAACCATGCTTAGCTTATACCTATATACATGCCATACATATGTATTATCATGTACACATTACCATCATGCAATTCATACATTATTTACAACTAATTATACACATGCACACATAAGTATAACTAGTTAATACATACGTAGATATGTACATCTATGCATACATAAACATGAATTATTTACACGAAATAAAATAATGCAATAAAATTTGAGGGCCTTACACCCTCTCCCCCTTAAAGAAACTTCGTCCTCGAAGTTTAAACAAAACTACTCAAACAAAGGGGATACTTCTTCTTCATCGCATCCTCAAGCTCCCAAGTAGCCTCCTCTCGCGAGAAGTTCCGCCATAGAACTTTCACCAACGCAATCCCTTGTTCCGGAGATGCTAAACCTTCCGGTCAAGAATAGCTACTGGTTGCTCCACATACGACAAATATGGCTGAATCTCCACGGCTCATGACTGATCACATGAGATGGATCTCGGACATACTTCTTGAGCATAGAAACGTGGAAACAAAGATCACTAGCTAAAGCTGGGGGTAAAGCTAGCTCATATGCCACGCTGCCCAATCGTCTGAGAATCTCATACGGGCCAATGAATCTAGGGCTCAGCTTACTATGCCTGCCAAATCTGACGACACCAGGAGTAGGTGATATCTTCAAGAAGACATGTTCACCAACTCGATCTCCAAATCCTTCTTCTGTTGTCGGCATAGCTCTTCTGCCTATCCTGCGCAGCAACAAGCCTCTTCCTGATAAGCTGGACCTTATCCGAAGTCTCTTGAACTAACTCCGAACCGATCAGTTGCCTATCACCGGTCTCCTCCCAACATAAAGGAGATCTGCAAGGCCTACCATACAATGCCTCAAATGGAGCCATACCAATACTCGCATGAAAGTTGTTATTGTATGCGAACTCCACTAGAGGTAAATGACGCTCCCAATCATCCTTCCAATCTAGTACACAGGCTCTTAACATATCCTGAGCGTTTGGATAGTCCTCTCGACAGTCCATCTGTCTGGGGATGAAATGCCGAACTGAGTTTCAGCTCCGAACCTAATGCATGCTGAAGACCCTTCCAAAACCTCGAAGTAAATCTCAGATCTTGATTAGAAATGATCGACTTCGGCACGCCATGCAATCTAACCACACTACTAACATACAATCTAGCTAAACTCTCAACCGACTGCTTCTTCTTCATAGGTAAGAAATGCGCAGTCTTCGAGAATCTATCAACAACTACCCAAATCGTGTCATTGCCCCTTCTAGATCGAGGCAAACCGAAACAAAGTCCATAGTGACAGCTTCCCACTTCCACACTGGGATCTCCATCCTTTGCATAAGGCCAGATGGTCGCTGTCGCTCGGCCTTCACTGCGGACACACTAAACACCGGGATACATAATCCGCTACATCCCTCTTCATGCCGGACCACCAAAAGGACCTCTTCAAATCCTGGTACATCTTAGTGTTACCCGGATGAATAGAGAATCTAGACCTGTGAGCCTCTGCTAACACATGCTCACAGACATCTACCAAATCAGGGACACAAACACGGTGATGGAATCTAATCACACCGTCCTCATCACGAGCAATGCCTGCCTTGCCCACTAACTCTAAGAGTCTAGGGTCGACTTTCTGTTGCTCGATCAGCTCATCCAAAACTGAGGACCTAAGGGATAACTGAGCTACGAAAGCCTGGCATAGCGATGGCTCTAACTCAGTCAACGCGCAAGCTGCATCCTCCACATCTTCTAGTCCTACTGGAGAGATGGTCTCTTTCTACTCAGAGCATCCGCTACGACATTTGCCTTCCCAAGGTAATACTGAAGGTCGAAGTCATAGTCCTTCAAGAACTCAATCCATCTTCTCTACCTCAGGTATAATTCCTTTTGGGAGAAAAGATACTTCAAGCTCTTGTGGTCGGTAAACACCTCAAATCTGACACCATAAAGATAGTGCCTCCAGATCTTTAGTACATGAACCACTGCTGCGAGCTCTAAATCATGAGTTGGATAGTTCTTCTCATGCTCCTTCAACTGACAAGAAGCATAAGCCACTACCCTTCCTTGCTGCATTAGCACACAGCCTAAGCCAATCTGAGACGCATCCGTGTAGATAGCAAAACCCTCTACACCGCTTGAATAAGACTAACACCGGAGCTGACGTGAGCTCAGTTTCAACAATTGAAAACTACTCTCACACTTCTCGGACCAGAAAACTTCACTCCCTTCCGGGTGAGCTGAGTCAATGGGGCGGCGATGGATGAAAATCCCTCAATGAATCGCCGATAGTAACCAGCCAAACCCAGAAAACTACGAATCTCCGAAGGGGTGTTGGAAATCTCCCAATCCATAACTGCCTGGACCTTTGCTGGGTCAACTGCAACACCAGCACCGGAGAATAACATGCCCGAGGAAATGAACCTCGCGCAACCAAAAATCGCACTTGCTGAACTTAGCATACAGCTTGTGCTCACGGAGAACCTCTAATACTACCCTCAAATGCTGATGGTGTGTGGCCTCGTCCGAAGGTAGACTAGCACATCATCAATAAACACCACAACAAAGCTATCTAGTACGGCCTAAACACCCTGTTCATGAGATCCATGAACGCTACAGGGCGTTGGTCAATCCGAAAGGAAGAACCAAAAACTCATAATGTCCATAACGGGATCTGAATGCCGTCTTGGACACATCCTCACTCCGAATCCCAATTGATGATAACCAAATCGCAAATCATCTTAGAAAAGGCTGATGCATCTTTCAACTGGTCAAACAAATCATCAATACGAGGTAAGGGATACCTGTTCTTCATAGTCACTGATTCAGCTTTCTATAATCAATGCATAACCTAAGTGACCCGTCTTTCTTCTTGACGAATAATATAGGTGCGCCCCAAGGGGAAACACTAGGGCAAATAAATCCCTATCTAGCAACTCTTGCAACTGCCACCTCAACTCGGCTAACTCCGCCGAGGTGCCATCCGATATGGAGCCTTCGAGATAGGAGAGGTGCCCGGAAGCAACTCTATGATAAACTCTATCTCTCTATCCAGTGGCAATCCAGACAAATCATCAGGAAAGACGTATGGAAAATCCTGCACTACCTCGATCTCTGCAAGAGTAGGTGACTCATTAGCCTCTGGTACTAATACCACGCTGGCAAGAAAAGCGTCACAACCCTTGTTTACCATGCGCATCGCCTTCAAGGCAGAGATGACTAACTTTCCCGCCAAGTTCCTTGGCAAGGGATGAGAGAACTCGTCCTCACCAGGAATGCGGAAAAAAATCCTCTTCCCACGACAATCTACTAACGCATAGTGCTCCTCTAGCCAATCCAGACCAAGAATAGCATCAAAGTCCTTCATCTTTAGCAAGAAGAAACACCCTTATAGGATTCTATCCTCAATGCACACAGGTAACGACGGAATGCACTTCTAATCGATACCGTACCCGCAGGTGTGTGCACAGACAAAGGGACCTCTAACTCCTCAGACTCTACGCCTGACTCTAGAGCTAACTGCCTAGCGAACGCTCAGAAATGAACGAGTGAGTGCACCCGTATCAAACAAAACCCGAGCGTACACACCTAGAAGTAAAACGTACCTTCGGTGACATGCTCGCCTGCTCGGCGTCCTCGCGCGCTAAAGCAAACACTCGAGCTGGGGCTCGAGGCCTTCCTGGTCTTCCTGTAGCTGGTGCTGCTGCCACTACCGCTGCTGGGGCTGGCGCTCCGCGCTGGATTCTCTGCTGAAGTCTCGGACAATCCTTGATCTTGTGGTCGCTACTTCCGCACTTTAAGCACTTTCCCGCAATCATCCAACATTCAGAACCACCATGTGTCTTCCCACAGTGGGGACACTCTCTCTTTGCACCAGGGGAACGTACAGAGGGTACCTGAGCATTGTTGACTGCCACTGATCGCTGCTGTGTCTGGTACACCGCTTTCTTCTTGTCCTCTGCCGCTGAACTCAGCTGCAGGCCTCTTTGCGAAGCCTTCTTCTCTTCAAGATATTGCTCCATCTCACCCTCCTATCTGCAAGCAGCACTAAGTGCCTCGTCAAAGGTGCGATGATCAAACGCCACTAGCCTCGTCCTCAGTGATGGCTTGAGGCCATCACGAACTTCTTGCTTTCCTGCGCTCATCTGTCACGATATGAGGTGCATACTTAGATAGTTCTGCAAACCTTGACTCATATTCTAGCACGGTCATGGAGCCTTGAGTCAAGAGAGGAACTCCTGCTCCATCCGATCTTGAATATGCTCGGGGACGAACTTGGCCCGAAAGAGCCTCACGAACTCGTCCCAAGCAACATCAACCGCATCGTCTTAAAACTGGGTACGCAGCAATGAAGCCCACCATACATCAGCTCATTCCTGCAGTACACCGTTCATAAGCACCATCTAAATAGATCTAACTTACAGACATACAAACATACAGAACTAACATATACCTGAAGCATATAGGTGGCTAAAGTAACCTTATCCTCATCCGCGCACCTAATAGCTCGGAAGATCTTTTCAATCTCCCTCATCCAACTCTCACTAGTAATGGATTGCTCTCCCCCTTAAAAGAGGGTGGCAGCAACTCTTGAATCTTTCCATGATGGAAGGTCCACCATGGTCCTGAGCTGGAACTTGAGCCTGCTACATCAGTAAACAATAATACACATTCAACATAACATCATACCATTAAATAAAACAGACTACTTGCATTAATTATGCTAACCTGGCCTCCAACTGAGCTTGGAGTGCAGCCTGAGTGTGAGCCTGCGTCTGCATGGCTTGCACAAGACCTTGCATGAACACTCCATAATCCACAGGCAGCGGTGGGGGAAGTACAGGACCCTGCGGTGCCCGGGCCTGCTGCTCCGCCCGCTCCTCACGTCTCGGCTCGTCCTCACGGGCCGGCGCTCCGCCATGCCTACCTCTTGAAGCCATGGCTGAAATAAATTTCAGCCACCATTAGAGCTACGTTAATTTATTTCCTAACCATTTCTTATCTATTTTTCATTCTCTATTAATCAATTGTACATATGTGGATATTCCTATGTAGACTTAGCATGTAATGAAGATGATGATTCATATATATTCATGTGCAATCATTACCGGTGTCTCTGATACCAATCCCTGTGACGACCCTTATATACCGGTACGGTTATACCAACCCACGTCGGTATAGTGAACGTTATCACAGTGGGGCATTTACCCAAACGCTAAATATGATTGAGATGCTACAAATATAACACAGAGTAGCGGAAGAAAAGAATACTTGTCTTCATTTCATCATCCACATTTAACAACATGATTCAAATGACAATTTAAAAGAATCTAAAGTCCACATAATGAAATACTAAACTCAAATACATAGTTTGCCCACAATAATTTATAGTGTTTCTATTACAATGCCTTCTTACATACTATGAAAGCAAAAGTCACAACTAAACTCCTCCAAGCTACTCCCACGCTCGAAGTCACTCTCCACTGTCTTCTCCAACGGTGTGACGTCACCAACTAAACCTGTACGCCGAAGCAAGGAGTGAGTCTAAAAGACTCAGCAAGTAATCTCCACACACATCATACATGCATATATCACGGTAGGTTTTTATTCCAATTTACAAGGACAAACATATAGCATGCTTGAACACTGATAACGAGACAACCTACCATAGTAATTCTACAAATTAAACACATGGTACATGATTTAAGACATTCAACATAAATATCCTATCACATGCTCTCTACTCATTCAATCACATGAAAACCACACTTCAGATTAAACTATAACATGAAACGACTCAAACATGGGATTCTCACATACATGAAGGAAATCATTCTAACATGGTTGCTACACATTTTTGCATATGTAAACTATCATTTTATACACTTTAAGGTTTGTTTTGTCATGGATTAGAAATCATACCCTTCACATGAGAGCTACATTCTTAATTAACTACAACATGATAACAACGAGACATGGAATTGTTCACACATATGCAAGAAGTGCTACTAGCATGGATCTACGCATTTTTACACATATAAAACATTCTCATAGCCACAATT
>JACBKR010006497.1:0-12136 GCA_014218235.1 Colocasia esculenta
CTGCTGGTGGTATAATTCTGACACAACGCCGCTGCAAGCCAAACACACGGCAAGCCCTGAAAAGAACTGTAGGGGAGTGAGCCTCAACAAGTCACTGGCTCAGTAGGGGCTACCCAAAACAACACCGTAACCACAAACACCTCAACCCCAATGGGTCTCACTGGCAACATCAATAGCAAACCATTTCATGCTCACATCATGACAATAAATAACAATTAAACATACTCATGATAATAAACACAAAGTCCTCAAAGGAAAGTAGGACTACAGGACTAACATAATATTATAGTCAGCCCAACTACTAAAGTGCCTAAACCACAGTCTCACTGGCACACTGCTACAACAACTATTGCCTAAGCTATAAGCCACACAAGTAAGTCACTGCCCAGGCTACAAGCTTCACAGCAAATCTCGAACACTTAAGTAACAGGACTGCTAAAAAGAGCTGGTCCTTTATACTCCAAATCACACTACATCGAGAGCCACACATAAATGGTAGGACTGGCTACAACTAGCTAGTCCATCACACACTAATCAATAATCGAAACCATGCCCAAGAAGGGTAAAACTCAACAAGTGGAAGGTCTCACACGGCCTCCACGGAGCATAGCTCTACTAAACCACAATATGCCTAAGCCACAAGCCTCATCGGCAAAATACCCACAAAGGTAACATAATTAATAATCACAAACTAATCTACAATAAAATATAAACAAAGATCTACTTAAACAGTAGAATACAACAAGTGGCAAGTCAAATCACAAGACCTCCACAACACACGAGAGCCTGAAAAGGTTGGTACACAATGTACCACCACAAAACTATAAAATAACCCATGAAGGGTACAAGTACCTGCTACTCTGAGGTACCACAACACAAATACCGAACAAAGGGTACAAGCAGGTGGTAAACACCACACTGAACCACAATTATATTATACCTTTATTTAGCATAATATTACAAGTAAACCTCAAACGGCAAATCACATAAACTACAACTCAACCACAATTGTGCCAACACTAGGGCACACCTCGAACTAGTCAAACCTCGACCACGAGTCACAAACTCACAACCACAGCCAGTGGCAAAGCACGAGTCAAACTACAGCCAGAACAGGCAAAGCACGAGTCAGAAAGAACGACGCCACCACACGGGAACAGACTACTAGCTGATCAGGCCAGTGTCCAACCCGGACAACACAACACAAGAACAACCTCTCAGCCTCGCAGTCACGGACGAAAGGTCCAACTGTGGAGACCAACCAACACCACACCTGCAGACACACAACTGCAAGCCCATGCCTGGCACCTCTAGGGTCTCTGGTCGGAGCACCCTAAAGTGGGCACTGGAAACAGGACTAGCTGGGGACCAGTGTCGACTACTGGTGTCCGTACCCCCAACTACGAGCGCGCTACAAGCGACACAAGAACAAACTCTGGGAAGTCGCTGCCCCACTGCCGTCTTTCCCTCAGCGGACGTACAACTCAAACTCAGGAGTGAGGGTGTCCAGGAAGACGACACAGACCTCGACGGTACAACACCAGTACCGGGACAAACCCTGAGCACAACAAACACACGTGCCTGGCTCACAAAGAACCTGGGGTACCGACTAGAGAGGCATTCCGGAATAGGCGCCGGACCACCACACTCGGCTAGCACAAACCACGATACTTACACATATAGCCTTTACTTATAATTTACGATATACAAGTGTTAGGATTAGCTTAACATCGGTCACCATATGACCCCAAAGCTATCCCACACCAACACATACCTGAACCACAAACTTGCCTATCATTGGTCATGAGTGACCTCCGTGGCAACACACACACTTAATACATAAATCATATAATATATTCGAAAGACAACAACGAACCAGGGCTAGGTTGGTATGGACCTTCACTGCCCAAACACCACAAGGTCATGGCTAGACTCACACAGGAACCTCACTGCCAAGTTACTACGACAAATCATAAGAATTACATTACAACAAAGTGTGTAGTATACACACACTCAAACCACGTAGACAACACGTGTATATTACACCCTGGTGGTGTACCACACGTCTTCCACGTAAACCACATGTCCAACACATGGACAACGCACTCCAAGAGGCCACGGGTGCCAACGCACCACACATACTGCGCAAAGCAATTACGTACATCACACATCATTCACGTAAAAACATGCCCATTACATGAGCAGTATGCTCCAAGAGCATAACAAGTGCATGGTTCACACCGGTCATCGCCATGCACACACAAACACGTAATTCATAATCAGAAAAGCTACGTAAACCACACTGCATGAATACATGCACAAGTTGGCGGCAACATCGACTGCCGCTTATAGGAAGTAGACGGCAATGGATCTGGCCGTCTATATCCTGGCTGATGAACCTGGCGACCAACGATGTTGACGCCAAGATCTTCAGGTTCTACTCCTGCAGAAACCCTAAACGATCCACATGCATTCCTGATCCCGAAACCATTAAGAAAATAGGAGGAAACAGTTCCTCTAACTCCCATGCATTATAATTAAACTAAAACAGCACGCTTTACTACATAAAATCATCAAACCACTCATTATCCCCGCATGGGTGCCATGACCCGAAATCACCATTTTCATGCAGATTCATGTTATCTAATTACATTAACACGACCTACAGGAACTACAAGGGTCATTCCCTACCTCAGAACACGCTCAAACCCTCCGAATTCTCCCGGTTCACACCGAACCCTCGCGAGCTCCCACGGGAATTGCACCACGCCACAGCGTTTCCTCGTCCGATTCGACAACGCCACACGCTCCACGATCCTCCAACCCCCTTCAGTACCTGCTGGAAACTTTAGAAACACGGGGACGCGAAGCTAGGGCAAGGGGAAGAGAGAGACAGGAGGGAAACCTGCTCTCGGGTGACCCTATAACCTGCAGAATTCTCAGGTTGGCGTCAACCCCTCTGCCGCCAAAGACAACCGCCACCCTAAACGTCCACATCAATGCCGCCAAGATCATGCAGTCAACGGCCACTTACCTGGACGCCAACAAGTCAACGACCACCCTGGCCGCCAACTCCTACTCAACTGCAGCAGGTCCTATTTCATTTCGGGACCTAACCTGCACCATACCTACACACACCATGCGTCTACACCACACTGGCCTTACAACAGCCATCACAACCACAACACACACGATCCAAAAAGGATCCGAAAATAAGCGACGTTACAGTTTAGCTAGATTGTATGTTAGTAGTGTGGTTAGATTGCATGGTGTGCCGAAGTCGATCATTTCGGATCGAGATCCGAGATTTACTTCGAGGTTGGGAAGGGTCTTCAGCATGCGTTAGGTTCGGAGCTGAAGCTCAGTTCGGCATTTCATCCCCAGAAGATGGACAGTGCGGAGGACTATCCAGATGCTCGAGGATATGTTGAGAGCGTGTGTACTGGATTGGAAGGATGATTGGGAGCGTCATCTACCTCTAGTGGAGTTCGCATACAACAACAGCTTTCATGCGAGTATTGGTATGGCTCCATTTGAGGCGTTGTATAGAAGGTCTTGCAGATCTCCTTTATGTTGGGAGGAGACCGATGATAGGCAGCTGATCGGTCCGGAGTTAGTTCAGGAGACTTCGGATAGGTCCAGCTTATCAGGAAGAGGCTTGTTGCGGCGCAGGATAGGCAGAAGAGCTATGGCGACAACAGGAGGAAGGATTTGGAGTTCAGGTGGGTGAACATGTCTTCTTGAAGATATCACCTACTCGTGGTGTCGTCAGATTTGATAGGCATAGTAAGTTGAGCCCTAGATTCATTGGCCTGTATGAGATTCTCAGACGATTGGGCAATGTGGCATATGAGCTAGCTTTACCCCCAGCTAGCTAGTGTTCATTCCGTTTTCCACGTTTCTATGCTCATGAAGTATTTGTAGAATCCATCTCATGTGATTAGTCATGAGCCAGTGGAGATTCAGCCAGATTTTGTGTATGAGGGCGAGCACCAGTAGCTATTCTTGACCGGAAGGTTCAGCATCTCCAGAACAAGGGTATTGCGTCGGTGAAAGTCCTATTGCGGAACTTCTAGCGAGAGGAGGAGGCTACTTGGGAGCTTGAGGATGCAATGAAGAAGAAGTATCCCCGTTTGTTGAGTAGTTTTGTTTAAACTTTGAGGACGAAGTTTCTTTAACGGGGAGAGGGTGTAAGGCCCTCGAATTTGTTGTATTACTATTATGTGTAAATAATTCATGCTTGTGTATGCATAGATGTACATATTCCGTACGTATTAACTAGTTATACTTATGTGTGCATTGTGTATAAGATTATAAATATGCTTGAATGCATTGGTAGTGTGTACATGATAGTATATATATGCTGAATATATATGTATAAGTTAAGCATGGTTTCTGCATGTTTTAAGTTTTGGCCGAAGGCCAAATTGGCGTCAACATGGATGGACGTCCATGATGAGTCAGCGTCCACATCGATGGACGCCAATACTTAAGTCAACGGCCATGGATGTGGACGTTAATATCTATGACCTGCATGCGTTGCAGACCCGAAATTCCAAGGGCAAGCAAGCCCAACCATTGGGGAGAAGTCCCCAACGGCTATCAGGCCATCCCATCACCCCTCAGGGATATCCCAACCCCTTCTCCTATAAACCAAACTCTTCTACACCAGAAAGAACTCTCTTGATCCGGCGAATGAAGGCTTCTCCCGGCGATTCTACACCGACTGGAGGATAGCTGGGACATAGGGGAAGGCTTCCACGACGTTGGTTTGGCATCTACATCGACCAAAACCCAGAGCAAGAAGAGTTTGGAGGTTTCTTGGGACTGCCCAAGGAGAGCTTCAACAACAACTTAGATCCCTTTGGAGGTTTTTAGAAAGGCAAGTAACCCATACATTTCATCCATGTATGAGTCTAGTAGGGTTTACCATTTTACAGATTTTCCTCGTGTCCTGGATCCTCATACTTCTCTTCTTTTGGAGCTCGGGCCTGTGTTTTTGCACAGACCTGAACTTGACGGCAAGACCCCTTGCCGTTAGATCTTCAATTAACGGCCAACGATGTTGCCGTTAAGCTCCATTAACGGCCAGACTATGCTGTTAAGTTCTTCAGGCAGAACAGTGAGCTGTTCTCCCTTGTACGATTTATTTTCGAAGTGTTTTCGCATGAGGATAAAAAGTATTGTTGTATGTCATGTGAAAAAATACAGTGATGTGTGGGGGAAATTTCTTGTGCATTGTGGATGGTAGGAGTATTAGTTTTATAAAATACATGTTGGAAGAAATGGTTGTACATATCTATCTACTGTTCACATGATCCGTGAAGAATTCGAGTGCCCAAATTTTTATAAACCATGTATGTATGTGTCAGTCTATGCCCTGCAAATTTCGGAATTTTTCTAAGAGCATGTGATTTACTGAAATTTCTGTTTTAAAAATAGAAAACCTGCGTAGGACTTGTAAAATTTACAGTAAACCCTGTGATGTGCTATAAATCCAGGGAAAATTCCTGTAATGATGTGTATGTTAGGTTCAGGGCTGTGAACTGTCAAACTGGATATTCATGTTATGTTCCATGACAAATTGAATTATGAAAGGCATGCAACTGAATGTTTTAATTTCTGTAAATGCAATATGACTCAGAAAAATCTGGAAATTTGTATGTGAGGTCATGAACCTGCAATTAGTGTGTGGTTAAAATTTCATGATGATTGGATAACTGTAAAGTGTATTATGCAATTTTCATGTGAAAACATGTGATAAATGCATGCTATCATGAATATGAATTGATGATGTGTTTGCCAACCTGATTAATGTGAGCTACTGAATGTTTGAATTCTGTCAAAAGTAGTATCATGATTAGGAAAACAGAGCCATGTGTGTAAGTAAGAGAATGTAAAGACATGAGAAATATATGTGTTCAAAATCGGAATGTGTAATGTGTAAGACTGTGTCATGGTGTGACACTGCTTCCATAGAGAGCCGTGGAACCGTACCATGGAAAAGTCCCCATGAGAAGGTTCAATGTGTTAAGATCCTAAGGGCATTAGGATGAAATCCTGGAGGTGGACAAGTACAACCGGTTAGGGTGGAGACTTGTTCTCCCGGTCTACGCAGTCCAAGAGTCGTCACTGTATTGCCTAGGTGACGTCTATGTGTATGTGTTATGTGATGTGTCCTTCTAATGGTGGTTTGGACTATGTGTCACGGCACTAAATTGTGAAATGTGATGTGATTATGTGTAAATTGTGTAGTGTGAATATGTGTAAATGTGCAATATGTAAAAAGGGAACTATGTGAATGAGTAATTGTGTAGACATGTGAAACCATTATGTAAATTGTGAAATTGTGGCCCATGATATGTTAATGTGGAATTATGTTATGAACAACTTAATGTGTATGAATGATAAATGCATATGCAAGAATGTGTAGAAACCATGATAGGAATGTTTCTTTTATGTAGGAAGAATCCCATGTGTGGTTGCTTCCATGCTGTAGCTTGATTTGAAATATAGCTTTCATGTGATTGAATGAGTAGAAAGCATGTGATAGGATATTTATTTTGGAATGGCTTAAATCATGTACCATGTGTTTTAAATTTTGTAGAATTGTCATGATAGGTTGTCTTTTATCAATGTCCAAGCATGCTATGTGTTTTGCTTTGTAAATTGAAATGAAAAACCTACTGTGATATATGCATGTATGAGGTGTGTGGTGTTATTTGCTGAGTCTTTTAGACTCATTCCTTGCTTCGGCGTACAGGTTTAGTTGGTGACCCTACATCGTTAGAGGAGACCGTGGAGAGTGACTCCGAGCGTGGCGAGTAGCCTGGTGGAGTCGTCATCGTGACATTTTGCTTTCATTGTATGTAATTGAAGCATTGTAATGGAACTATTATGTAATTGTGGACAAGCTATGTATCTGATTTTTAGACACTTATTTACGTGGACTTTAGTTATTTTAAATTGTTATTTGAATCATGTATGTTAAATGTGGATGATGAAATGAAGACAAGTAGTTCTTTTGCTTCCGCTACTCTGTATTTATATTTATGAGCATCTCAATCATATGTTATTGTTTGGGTAATGTCCCCCTGTGATAACGTTCACTATACCGACGTGGGTTGGTATAACCGTACCGGTATAATGAGGGTCGTCACAGGGTTGGTATCAGAGCGACCGGTTGAGATTGCACATGAATATATATAAGTCATCATCCCATTACATGCTAAGTCTACATAGGAATGTCCACATGTGTAGAATTGATTAATAATGAATGAAAAATAGATAAGGAAATGGTTAGGAAATAAATTAACGTAGCTCTAATGGTGGCTGAAATTTATTGCAGCCATGGCTTCGAGAGGTAGGCGTGGCGGAGCGCCGGCCGTGAAGACGAGCCGAGACGTGAGGAGCGGGCGGAGCAGCAGGCCCCAGCACCGCAGGGTCCTGTACTTCCCCCACCGCCTGTGGATTATGGAGTGTTCATGCAAGGTTTGGTGCAGGCCATGCAGACGCAGGCCCACACCCAGGCTGCACTCCAGGCTCAGTTGGAGGCTCAGGTTAGCATAATTAATTCAAGAGTAGACTATTTTATTTAATTGTGCATGTTGTGTTGAGTGTATATTATTTGTTGATTGGATGTAGCAGGCTCAAATTCCAGCTCAAGACCATGGTGGACCTTCCATCATGGAAAGATTCAAGAGGATGCTGCCACCCTCTTTTAAGGGGGAGAGCGATCCGTTACTAGCTGAGAGTTGGATGAGGGAGATTGAAAAGATCTTCCGAGCTATTAGGTGTGCGGATGAGGATAAGGTTACTTTAGCCACCTATATGCTTCAGGTATGTGTTAGTTTTGTATGTTTGTATGTTTATAAGTTAGATTTGTTTAGATGGTGCTTATGAACGGTGTACTGCAGGAAAGAGCTGATGTATGGTGGGGTCATTACTACGTACACGGTTTGAGGACGGTGCGGTTATGTTGCTTGGGACGAGTTCGTGAGGCTCTTTCGGGCCAAGTTCGTCCCCGAGCATATTCAAGATCGGATGGAGCAGGAGTTCCTCTCTTTGACTCAAGGCTCCATGACCGTGCTAGAGTATGAGGCAAGGTTTGCAGACTATCTAAGTATGCACCTCACGTTGTGGCTGATGAGCGCAGAAAGGCGAAGAAGGTTGTGATGGGACTCAAACCATCACTGAGGACGAGGCTAGTGGCGTTCGACCATCGCACCTTGGACGAGGCCCTTAGCGCTGCCTGTAGGCAGGAGGGTGAGATGGAGCAATACCTTGAAGAGAAGAAGGCTTCGCAGAAGAGACCTGCAAACACGTTTCAGCGACAGGACAAGAAGAAAGTGGTGTATGACAAACACAGCAGCGATCAGTGGCAGTCGGCAGTACTCAGGTACCTTCTGTACGTTCCCCTGGTGTGAAGAAAGAGTGTCCCCATTGTGGAAGACACATGGTGGTTCCGAATGTTGGATGGTTGCGGGAAAGTGTTGAAGTGCGGAAGTAGCGACCACAAGATCAAGGATTGTCCGAGACTTCAGCAGGGAGTCCAGCGTGGAACGCCAGCCCCAGCGCAGAGTAGCGCAGCAGCGCAGGCCAGCCAGGAAGGCCTCGAGCCCCAGCTCGAGTGTTTGCTTTAGCGCACGAGGACGCCGAGCAGGCGGAGCATGTCACCGAAGGTACAGTTTTACTTCTAGGTGTGCACGCTCGGGTTTTGTTTGATAGGGTGCTACTCACTAATCATTTTCGAGCGGTTTGCTAGGCAGTTAGCCCTAGAGTCAGGCATAGAGTCTGAGGATTTAGAGGTCCCTTTGTCTGTGCACACTCCTGCGGGTACGGTATCGACTAGAAAGTGCATTCCGTCGTTACCTGTGTGCATTGAGGATAGAATCCTAGAAGGGTGTTTCTTCTTGCTAAAGATGAAGGACTATGATGGTATTCTTGGTCTGGATTGGCTAGAGGAGCATCTATGCGTTTGTAGATTGTCGTGGGAAGAGGATTGTTTTCCGCATTCCTGGTGAGGACGAGTTCTCTCATCCCTTGCCAAGGAACTTGGCGGGAAAGTTAGTCATCTCTGCCATGAAGGCGATGCGCATGGTAAACAAGGGTTGTGACGCTTTTCTTGCCAGCGTGGTATTAGTACCAGAGGCTGATGAGTCACCTACTCTTGCAGAGATCGAAGTAGTGCAGGATTTTCCAGACGTCTTTTCCTGATGATTTGTCTGGTTTGCCACCGGATAGAGAGATAGAGTTCACCATAGAGTGCTTCCGGGCACCTCTCCTATCTCGAAGGCTCCATATCGGATGGCATACTGCGGAGTTTGCCGAGTTGAGGAGCAGTTGCAAGAGTTGCTAGATAAGGGATTTATTCGCCCTAGTGTTTCCCCTTGGGGCGCACCTGTATTATTCGTCAAAAAGAAAGACGGGTCACTTAGGTTATGCATTGACTACAGAAAGCTGAACCAAGTGACTGTGAAGAACAGGTATCCCTTACCTCGTATTGATGATTTGTTTGACCAGTTGCAAGATGCATCAGTCTTTTCTAAGATTGATTTGCGATCTGGTATCATCAGTTGAGGATTCAGAGTGAGGATGTGTCCAAGACGGCATTCAAATCCCGTTATGGACATTATGAGTTTTTGGTCCTTCTTTCGGATTGACCAACGCCCCTGCAGCGTTCATGGATCTCATGAACAGGGTGTTTAGGCCGTATCTAGATAGCTTTGTTGTAGTGTTTATTGATGATGTGCTGGTCTACTCTTCGGATGAGGCCACACACCGTCAGCATTTGAGGGTAGTATTAGAGGTTCTCCGTGAGCACAAGCTGTATGCTAAGTTCAGCAAGTGCGATTTCTGGTTGCGCGAGGTTCATTTCCTCGGGCATGTTATCTCCGGTGTCAGTGTTGCAGTTGATCCAACAAAGGTGCAGGCAGTAGTTATGGATTGGGAGACTCCCAAGACCCCTTCGGAGATTCGTAGTTTTCTGGGGTTGGCTGGTTACTATCGGCGATTCATTGAGGGATTTTCATCCATCGCCGCCCCATTGACTCAGCTCACCAGAAGGGAGTGAAGTTTGTCTGGTCCGAGAAGTGTGAGAGTGTTTTCAATTGTTGAAGACTAAGCTCACGTCAGCTCCGGGTTAGTCTTGCCGAGCGGTGTAGAGGGTTTTGCTATCTACACGGATGCGTCTCGGATTGGCTAAGCTGGTGTGTGCTAAGCAAGGAAGGGTAGTGGCATATGCTTCTCGTCAGTTGAAGGAGCATGAGAAGAACTATCCAACTCATGATTTGGAGCTCGTAGCAGTGGTTCATGCACTAAAGATCTGGAGGCACTATCTTTATGGTGTCAGATTTGAGGTGTTTACCGACCACAAGAGCTTGAAGTATCTTTTCTCTCAAAAGGAATTAAACCTGAGGCAGAGAAGATGGATTGAGTTCTTGAAGGACTATGACTTCGACCTTCAGTATCTTCTTGGGAAGGCGAACGTCGTAGCCGATGCCCTGAGTAGGAAGAGACCATCTCTCCAGCAAGACTGGAAGATGTTGGAGGATGCGGCTTGCGCGTTGTCTGAGTTAGAGCCATCTCTATGCAAGCTTTCGTAGCTCAATTATCCCTTAGGTCCTCGGTTTTGGATGAGGTGATCGAGCAACAAAAGCCGACCCTAGACTTTTAGAGTTAGTGGGCAAGGCAGGCATTGCTCGTGATGAGGACAGTGTGATTAGTTTATCATCGTGTTTGTGTCCCTGACTGGTAGATGTTGTGAGCATGTGTTAGCGGAGGCTCAGATCGCGGTTCTCTATTCATCCGGGTAACACTAAGATGTACCAGGATTTGAAGAGGTCCTTTTGGTGGTCTGGCATGAAGAGGGATGTGGCAGATTATGTATCCCGGTGTTTAGTGTGTCAGCAAGTGAAGGCCGAGCGACAGCGACCATCCGACCTTATGCAAAGGATGGAGATCCAGTGTGGAAGTGGGAAGCTGTTACTATGGAATTTGTTTGGGTTGCCTCGATCTAGAAGGGGCAATGACTCGATTTGGGTAGTTGTAGATAGATTCTCGAAGACTGCGCATTTCTTGCCTGTGAAGAAGAAGCAGTCGGTTGAGAGTTTAGCTAGATTGTATGTTAGTAGTGTGGTTAGATTGCATGGTGTGCCGAAGTCGATCATTTCGAATCGAGATCCATGATTTACTTCGAGGTTGTGGAAGGGTCTTCAGCATGCGTTAGGTTCGGAGCTGAAGCTCAGTTTGGCATTTCATCCCCAGACAGATGGACAGTCCGAGAGGACTATCCAGACGCTCGAGGATATGTTGAGAGCGTGTGTAATGGATTGGAAGGATGATTGGGAGCGTCATCTACCTCTAGTGGAGTTCGCATACAACAACAGCTTTCATGTGAGTATTGGTATGGCTCCATTTAAGGCGTTGTATGGAAGGCCTGTAGATCTCCTTTATGTTGTGGGAGGAGACCGGTGATAGGCAGCTGATCGGTCCGGAGTTAGTTCAAGAGACTTCGGATAAGGTCCAGCTTATCAGGAAGAGGCTGTTGCGGCGCAGGATAGGCAGAAGAGCTATGCCGACAACAGGAGAAGGATTGGAGTTCGAGGTGGGTGACATGTCTTCTTGAAGATATCACCTACTCTGGTGTCGTCATATTTGGCGGCATAGTAAGTTGAGCCCTAGATCATTGGCCCGT
Source organism: Colocasia esculenta (assembly GCA_014218235.1). NCBI lineage: Eukaryota > Viridiplantae > Streptophyta > Magnoliopsida > Alismatales > Araceae > Colocasia > Colocasia esculenta. The sequence goes on from JACBKR010006497.1 coordinate 11,696, forward strand.
ATGAGATTCTCAGACGATTGGGCAGCGTGGCATATGAGCTAGCTTTACCCCAGCTTTATCTAGTGTTCATCCCATTTCCACGTTTCTATGCTCATGAAGTATGTCCGAGATCCATCTCATGTGATTAGTCATGAGCCAGTGGAGATTCAGCCAGATTGTCGTCGTATGAGAGCAACAGTAGCTATTCTTGACCGGAAGGTTCAGCATCTCGGAACAAGGGTATTGCGTCGGTGAAAGTCTATGGCGGAACTTCTCACGAGAGGAGGCTACTTGGGAGCTGAGGATGTGATGAAGAAGAAGTATCCCCATTTGTTTGAGTAGTTTTGTTTAAACTTTGAGGACGAAGTTTCTTTAACGGGGAGGAGAGGGTGTAAGGCCCTCGAATTTTGTGTATACTTTATTATGTGTAAATAATTCATGCTTGTGTATGCATAGATGTAC
>JACBKR010006498.1:0-12093 GCA_014218235.1 Colocasia esculenta
CATTTCATCATCAACTACCTTCTCTCCTTACTCCTTGCAAACTTCAGCCCATCACCTTCTTACCCTCATCACTCCAACTCAAAACCACTCCAATTCAACCCAATTTCATCCTTCAATCCAAAACACTTTTCTATCCTCCTACTCCCCATCCTCTGTTACTTTATTTCAGAAAACACCTACTCTACTTGGTGTCTTGACACAATTTGCGGATGACTTTGAGCGAAATACTCTTTCCACCATTCTTTTCACTGCCACTCATATTCACAGGACTGATCCCCCAGTCCTGCCAAGAAAAAGAGAAACAATCATCCTTGTTTCCATCTCCTCCTCCTTATTTCCACCTCTTTGGTACTCTCTACCCTTGAACCTCAGAAAAGATCCTTTATAAGGAATACCTTCAAAAGTGCATCTCTCCACCATTTATGGTATTCCTTCCTTAACCTTACTGAGCACCTAAATATTGTTCTTCCTCTTACCCAGTTATCCCACTTTCATAAACCAAAATCTTTGAGGGGACTGAGTTCAAGACTGAAGATCAGTGGGCAAATGTCAAGGGCAACAAAGCTCAATACAACAAGTTCTGACTGCCAGGGCCGAATCCATTTCGCATGGAGCTCATTCTCTCACTCTCTCTGAGTGGTTCTTTCTCAAGCATAAAAATTTGGGGGGTCCTTCATCTTGAAAGAGATCCGCATTGCCAAAGCTTCCAGCAGTACAGTGACTTTTGCTTCCTGAAAAACTGCCAGAAGTCCAGTTCTCTCAATTCCATTCAGCTATAGTAATGTTAAGATCCGAACGTCCAGTGAATATTCCTAACAGTGATTTTGCTGATATCCGGATTGACTCTCAGTCCTTTGCCACAAGTTGCATTCCCTAGTATTTGATTCAGATGCAGGCTCCCATGCTTTGACATGTTTGCCAAGCAAATGGTAGAATGTCAGCCAAGCAGAGCAGACTGCCCTCCTTCCTGTGGTTTATCTTCAGAGAATACCACTCTGGCCGCATCTCCTCTCAGGTTTTGGCTCCACTCATTTCTGAGTGTGAAAGGCTTACACCCTCCGTGTGGGCAATCATCTACAGGGAAACCAACCTTCAGTTAGAAGCCATCAACAGTTCCTTGGTTAATCAAAATAAGCCCTCTCTCTCAGCAGAAGCCTTCATGGATCTCAAATCCATAAATCCTATTCAAGAGATTTATGTTCAGTGGGCAGCTAGATATACAGCTTTCTATGCTCTGAAGCAGGATCTATTAGATCAGAAGATCTTCTATCCAATCTCCTGGATAGATTTCTCCATCGTGCCAGCTTCGGAAAAAAGCACTTACTTCAGATTCATCCTGGATCCAGATCAGTATAGAATTCTTGGATCAGCAACGGATTTTGTACATTCAAAGAGCCACCAATCTATGGGTCCAGCTTCTCAGTTGCTTCTGGGGTTTTCAACAGACGTTTGAAGACCTTGAGATCAAGGCATGGGCTGTCATCTCACAGCATGCTTCTTGTTATCTCCCTTGTACTACCTTTCTCATACTTAATACAAGGATCTCTCTTCTTTGTCTCACAGCTTTCTTTTTGCTTATTGACAAAAGGGAGGAAAACTAAAGTAAATCTGAAAAACATGTTTATTTTTGTATGATGTTAGTATATTTTGTCATCATCAAAAAGGGGGAGATTGATGACCAAACTGTCCCCATAATAAATATTTCATTATTTATATATTAATTTGATGATTAACAAAATAGTACTAATGGATTACTTGAGCCTTGAGAACAGGAAATAAAAGAAAAATGAAAGTTCAAGACAATCAGGTAAGTCTCATCTCACATTTCTGTCCAAGTCTTTGTATCGACTTCTTTGATAAGCAGAACGATTCCTCTTTGACCGGAAAATCAAAACAAATCGATATCGCAACGATTTCTTTAGACTCGTAACGATTTCTTAGAACCCGTAACGACTTGACTGTCGTAACGATTTCTTTAGACCTCGTAACGATTTCTTAGAACCCGTAACGACTTGACTGTCGTAACGATTTCTTAGACCTCGTAACGATTTCTTTAGAACCCGTAACGACTTGACTGTCGTAACGATTTCTTTAGACCTCGTAACGATTTCTTTAGAACCCGTAACGACAGACTGTCGTAACGATTTCTTTAGACCTCGTAACGATTTCTTTAGAACTCGCAACGACTCTCTAGCCGTAACGATTTCTTTAGACTCGCAACGACTCTCTAGCCGTAACGATGTAGACTTCTTGTAAACGATTTCTATGAACTCGTAACGACTGATTGCTGTAACGATTTCTTAGATTCATAACGATTTTTTACAGTTCATAACGCCTTGCTTTGTGCAACGATTGTTAAGACTTCTTGTAACGATTTCTTAGAACTCGCAACGACTCTTAGCTGTAACGTTGTAAGACTTCTTGTAACGGTTTCTATGAACTCGTAACGACTTGATTGCTGTAACGATTTCTTTAGAGTTCATAACGATTTCTTACAGTTCATAACGCCTTGCTTTGGCAACGATTTGGTAAGACTTCTTGTAATGATTTCTTAGAACTCGCAAACGACTCTTAGCAGTAACGATTTGTTAGATTCTTGTAACGTTTCTATGAAACTCGTAACGACTTGATTGCTGAACGATTTCTTTAGAGTTCATAACGATTTTTACAGTTCATAACGACTTGCTATAACTCATAAGATTTCATCATTATAAGATTGATAATGCTCTGTCATAACGATTTGTCTGTTATCGCATAACGATTTCATAAGTATGAAGGCATCGAGATTGTTTTTATCGAATTTCTTGCTGTATCAGTATAATGCTTTTTAATAGCGTTGAAAAGTCAAAGTCATATCTTGTATGTTGACTGCTACGCATTAAATGCTCTCTGATCGTATCTCCCATGCATGCAGACAATATCTTCCATTTCTATGCTACTTGTCTACGTACTTTTTAGACAGAAAGGAGCTTTGCTATATATTGCAATATCTGTTCCATCTGGAACTTACAATCGACGACAGTCTTAGCTGTCCTCTATTTATTGTTGATATGCTTGCAGATATCTGACAAGACTCATCTGTACGACGTTGGACACAAGATACAAGATTCTAAAATCATTTCTTGGGTGTACTAAGGATAAAAGACTGACGATCAGAAGCTTCCTTAGACCAGTCTAACGTACACCAGGATAAGAGACAACGGACACTTCAACGTTCAAATTTGAATCAGAAGTTTAAATAGAGACTTAAGACGGAGAAAAAAGAGAAGATGAGGAACAACACGCTTGCAATTTGAAAAGAAAGAAATCCATCTCTTCGAGTCTTCAGAAGATTGAAACAAGAGCGAAGCTTCCACTCCAACCTTGTCTTAGCTCTAGCTTAGCTCTCTGTGATCAAAAAGAGTTTTTATTTGTGAGAGCTTGTGTAGTCCTTGGAGAGAAAACCTTGTTAATCTCTTTCTCTCTCGGGCCTTGGTAGCTTCAGTGTGTAGCTGGTCAAGCTAGAGTCTGAAGCCTGTTCCCACACCTTTTCTTCTTTGTTGTGTTCCCTTCTGGACGAAGGAAGACCTGGTGGTATCCAGGGGGTTGTTTTTCCCTTCAGGTTGAAGGAAGACCAGTTGAGGCTGGGTGTAAGGATCCTTAAGGGGGATTGTACCTTGGTAGTGAAACCTGAGGCATTGCTCAGGGACTGGACGTAGGTCCTGTGGAGAGGAGTTCCGAACCAGGATAAAAATCCTTGTGTCTTGTGGATGTGCTTTGTGTGATTGTTGTCTTATTTGCTCTAACTCTAACCTCGTTATTAAGTTGTGTATCTTTCAGTAAACAGGTTTTAATCAGAGATCGAATTTTTAACAACCCATTCACCCCCCCTCTGGGCTAGCTAGCTGGGCAAAAAACTCACTCAACTTTTCCTACTGATCCAAGTCAATTGTTTGTGTGTGTTGACACACCATGCTGCTGATAGTGAAGCAAAGCTTGGGACTTAACTAAACATAAAATTGATCTTGAGTTACAGTCAGAAGAGAAATTTGATGGAGTTCAAGCCTAAAGAAGATGCAATTAAGAGTTCAAGAAGTTATCTGACCAAAGCCAAACTTGGTGCAAAGTATTTGCATATTTATGCATTTCTTCAAAAATCTCCCTAGCTGGATATTTATATTCTTTTTTCCACTAATTGTTGGTTGTCTACTCCCGTAGAAGTAAATAGATTCAATCTTACACTGTGTGTATGGCTTATGGGATTTAAAACAATCTTGAAACTTTGAATCATCAATTGTGTGAGTGTTTCACACATTGAGTTATTAAAGAACTTACTTGGTTTAGTGAGGGATGGATGTAGATGATGATTAAATGATTCATCTCAGTGGTTAATAGTTTAGAATCAAAGAAAATAAGAAAGTCAACTTGTTTGGCAATACAAGAGTATGATAACTTGATTGGGGATGGAAATGGTTCTATTGTCAACATAAACTGGTGGTTTCACTGGAATTTGGATTCAACAAGGTATTTGAATTATGAAACTTTCAAGTAGGCTAAATTGTGAGAGATTAGAAAGACGTTATTTTGATATAATCGCCAAAATCGTATTTTTTTTTCGGTGGGAGAGTTGACTTTTATTGGTAAGAGATATGATTTTTCTAGTATTTTTATTGGATTCAAATGGGGGGACTTCCTATTTACATTCCATATCATTTAAGTAAATTGAATGTAAATAAGGTATGAGTTTCAGTTTTACAGGGTCCTGCTGACACTTCTGACTAGTAGGGGTGTTCAAAAAATCGGTCCAAACCGAAAAACCGAACCGACCGGTCGGTTCGGTCGGTTGCGGTTACGGTTCGGTTTGGAGAGCAGCCCAGTTCAGTTCGGTTTGGAGTTGGAGAACCGAAATGAACCGAATATATGTATATATAATATAAATAATATAATATATTATAAACAAAACAGTGGCGCAGTGGTTGGAGGCGCCTGGTATCAAAGGGGAGGTTGTGAGTTTGATGCTCACAACCCCCTCCTTTAAAGACTTTTTACTGTTTTTTCCAGTTCGGTTCAAACCGAACCGAACCGGTTCGGTTCGGTTCGGTTTGACCTTAAATTCGGTTCGATTCGGTTTTCTGAAAAAAGGGGTGCAAACCGAACCTTGAACACCCTACTGCTGACACTTCTGACTGGAGAAGGATTAGTTCATCACAAACTGGTATGTGTCGACAGCCAGGAAGTGGCTGTCGACAGCTACTGTCCTCCCAGAACCAGTTCCTAGGGTCTGAACACTGTCGGTCGACAGACCATAGTCGGCTGTCGACATGTGAGGAACATCTGTCGATAGGTGAAAGCCATCTGTCAACAGCTACTACTGGTTTTGCATTGACTGGGTTCTGGAAGCAGGATATCTGTCGACAGGTAAGTGCTGGCTATCGACAGGTGTGATCTAAACTTCCAGGATTGGATAAAACTACCACAGAAATTCTACCAAGTGTTTCTAGAATCCTTACATGATTAACAACATTAAATGGTCTTATTCACATCCTCAAACACCAGTTCATGAAGGAAACAGTTAGGACAGTAAGAGTGTATATTTACACATGGGTGACATGAAATTTATGAAAAGATGATCATTGAGAATACAACTCTCTAGACAACATTTCCTTACACCTAATAGGAAGATGTTCACAAGTATGCTCGTATCTAAATGAACATTAGCTAACACATGATTACAATGGATAGGAAAACATCCTAAGGATGTTTCAGAATCAAAGACAAATGTAAACATGGCCAAAACTAAACATGAAACTCTTAGCAAGAGAAGGAATCATACAGAACATGGACAAAAAAAGAAATATGGTTATACAAATGAAGAGACTACAAGCAAGAAGTTATGAAAGTGGAGAAGAATCGGAGGGAGGAACCACCTCTAATTTTCATTTCATACTCAATACAATCTATATCCAACTTTACTTATCTAGCTTAACCTCAGGCTTTCTACCCATCCTCACAGGTCACTACAGATGTTAAGACTAATAAACTATTAAATCCTCACCATGCTCTGATTACCATTCTGTCACGACGTCATTTATATAACTATAAATGTCGAAATGAACGCATGAGGAATCAAGAGTAAAACCTATACTAATTGAGCAACAAATTGCTCGGGAGCTCTACTAAATAAAAATTTGATAACTGTCATTCTACGAATATTACAAGATTTCCAATGTACAATCTCAAAAGTAGACGTTGCCAAGGTTGGTCTCTCCACACACAAATCCCGAAGTTCCAGCCTTCTAGAACTGTAGATACCTGAAAAAGTAGGATTTGGTGAGCTAACTAGCCCAGTAGGATTCAAATTCGCAAATCAAAAGGATTAAGCTATATGATGATCTAGGAGAAAGACAAGACTAATATCACAGAAGGACAAGTAAGCATCTCATCATGGCAGTGAAATTGGAACAGTGGTACTGTAATACAAACATGCTCAGGAATTCACAGTGAACCTCACAATCTGGCCCACATATATATATTCACACAGGACAGGTAACATGATGACCATAATCAATAGTATTTGATGCAATGCCAAACATCATGTTCCCTTTATCATTCCCGTACGGCCCGTAATGAATTCGGTTGCTCATCCCAGGACTGACCAGCCCTATTTGCACAGGCATATTAATCAAGTGGGTCCAAGACCCAATAATTGTCATCATCAATTATTCAAAATCAACAGGGTACTCAAACATTCAAACTCTCAGGACATCAAAGTCTATGAAATTCAGTTACTGAACACAGGGAATATAATCAACTGGGTACCATTTGTGGATGGTAACTTCAAGAATAATTCAAGGAAGGTTAAAGTACACAATATGAATGAACTTGTAGTGTTATGACAGTAAATTACCAAGGAAATGAATATTGTAGTTGCTAGCTAATAGGATGAAGTTTCATCAAAATTTGTACACATAAGGTTGCTGAATACTGGCCAGAACAGTATGTGTCGACAGCCAGAAGGTGGGTGTCGCGAGGTAGAAGCATCCAGAAGCCAATTTTTGGTTATGGGACAGTACTTGTCGATAGGTAGGTTCTGTCTGTCGACAGATACAGGTAAATTTCCAGAAAACATACAGAATCACCATTGAAACTCTCTAAAGGTTATTATGATTCCTACCATGCTTGACAACATCAAAGGATCGGTAATATTCTAAACATTACTAATATGAAGGAAACAAGAGGTACAATAGAGGGTGTTGTAGCATGGAAACTTAAGGTAAGATGGTGACTAAAAGTATAACTCTCCTAACCAACAATTTCCTATACTATTAGGATGAGTTTCTCTATAACATAAACATGGTGACAAGGAATAGAACAACACTTCTATGTGTGTTTTCAAAATTAGAGTCAATTATAAGTACATGGAAAACACCTAATCATGAGGCTCTTAAGCCAGAAGAAGAAACAAGAATGAGAAGAGAGAAAAGAAGTAATTCTACACTTTGGCCAAGAATTTAGAAAATGAAGTACTGGGTATACAATTCATCTAGACAACACTGGCTAAAACATTTTACAGAAGCTTATCACATATTTTAAGGATAGTTTTACAAGATAAAGAGTAGACATGTACATGGTTAGAACTTCTTAGCCAAAGTAGAAGGCAAGAATGGAGGATGAAGAAAGAATAGAAAAAGAGAGAGAAAATGAATCCACAGACACACATACTAAACATAATTACAAGAGATGGACACACAGTTCTTAAGAGAATTCTCAAGTTTAAAAGCAAGCATGTAGGTGTTCATGAATTCTTAGCAAAGTAGGAGACAAGGATAAAGAAAGAAAAGAGAATAGAATCCTACCTAGTTAGATGATGAAACCTTCTCTTCGATGGTTCAACGTTTGGTGGAAGAGAAAGAATGCTAAGGTGCAACGTAGCTGCCTCCAACAGCTACAACTCTCAGCACCTCCACCAAAGCAGTTGAGTAGCAGTATCACAGTCAAAACAGGAGAGCAGCTGTAGCTTCTTCTAAGCAAGGAGCAGCAGCAATTTCCTCTAGGCAACGACAGCAGCAGCAGCAGCCCAAAGCAAAACAGCCAAGAGCAACAGTAGGCGCAGCAAGGACAGAAAAGAGGCAGAAGCAAGAAGGGAAACCCACACGATGGGTGAAGGGAAGCTTATATAAGCTCCAAACCTTCATGCATGCTTAGCACGTTGGCCATGCATGTGTCAAGGTTAAACCCCCTTAAAACTTCCCAAAGCCATCTGGTTTCTGCAACCATCTCATGTACAACCTATAAGATGATCGTGTAAGTCTCTCCCCCCGTAAGGTGGCTCCCTCACCCCCCAACACGTAGGCAACTTTTAATCCCAGAAAATCCCTTACGTAAATAGCTCATAATTCAGTTGGCCAAAGATCCTCATGTGACATATTCAAATGATGTCATTTATGTTTGAAATTTCAGTCATAGGCTAATGTAATGGTTTTACAAATTATGGGATTTTAAAAAAAATTGGAATTTAGTTTGCACTAGGTGAAAAATCGCCCGAAAAAATAGTTGCGTCGGCTTAATCTCGAAATCTGTACGTCAACATTCGGATATTTACATTTCGATATCACCACATTTTTCTGAAAATTATGGTGATTTCGGATTTCATTTTTGTTACAGAATTCCGGTGTCGCCCTGTCGGAGCGCGCACCTCTAAGTACGACACTAGAAATATCATTTATTATCTCTAATAAATCCTGATTAAGTTTAATTATCTCTCATGACAATATTATGTTTAATCATCCAATTATTCACATTTTTTTAGGAAATAAAACTTTCGGGTGTTACAGGCCTGTCGACAGGCACTACCCAAACCAGATTTGGCTTCTGGATGCTTACATCTGTCGACAGCCACCTCCTCGTTGTTGACATACACTGTCTGGGCCAGTGTTCTAGCACCTTTCTTTGCTTTGTCTCTTGCTAACACTTCATGTTATTAGCCTAGCAAGCTACTTCTTCATTCTCTGGGGTTTTTTACCATTATGTCACTAAAGAGATCACTCAAATTGTTTTCTGTATCCTACTTGAATATTCTTGAAGTCTCCAAGTACAAATTGTACCGAATTGGCTACATTTTCCTGGTTCAAGGAACCTGATCCACAATCTTTGATTTCATGAGAGCCTGAGTATTTAGTACCACAGTTTGTTATGAATGACTTGTGATGACATTATTGATCCCTGGACCCCACATGATTAATATGTCTGTGCAAATAGGGTTGGTCCAGTCCTGGGAGGAGCACCCGAATCGTTTACAGGTCGTACGGAACGATAAATGATCCAAGGATGTTTGGCATTGCATCAATACAAGCTTGATTAAGCATCATGTTATTTTCCATGTGTGAACATCTTGTGAATCAGAATATGAGTATTATCATGAATCTTTGACCATGTTTTGTAATCCAGAACACTTGTTCAAATCATTGCCTAGTTGACATGCTGCTTATTCATCTTTGTTATCAGTCAAGTCTGTTATCTTGATCTTCGTATAATTTAGTCCTTTTGATTAGAGGATTTGAATCCTACTGAGCTAGTTAGCTCAATATCCTACCATTTCAGGTAATCAGATGGGTGACGCTTAAAGGGAAAAGTGTGCTGAGTGGATCTTTCGACCTCAAGAAGCCAATTATTTTGTTTTCTTTAGTGTTAATATATGGATGTAACATAATGAAGTTTTCTCTTTCGGCTCCTCATTTAGACTGTAATGAAGAGTAATATGTAATAATGCTTCCGCTAAGTTAACTATGAATGGATATACACTAGTGTTATTACTTGTGCCTGATTTCTGTCATTTTCGATAAATGGACTTTTATTAGGACGTGATAGATAATTTGTATCAGAGCCTTAGATCGATAACCTAGGGAATAACCAGTGAGTTGGGGTAGAAACTTGGATTAGTTATAATGACCATAATGATTTTGCAATTACATAGGCATTTAACTTGTTGTTTGTAACAGTATGACATGAATCCCAAGAACGATTGGTGTCAGCAATGAGATGCTCCGCCAAGATATAGAATTATATGCCCAAGCTCAAAGGGAAGCACACGTGCAGATTAAAGAGGAAGTACTGAATCTGACTGCAGGCGCATTCCTGGCGGGTAATCCCACGTGCCTTTTTGATACCATGACTCATGTCATGAATAATCTGGACAGTCTGAAGCTGGGGCATGACATGTGCTCATCAAGTGGAGGATATAGGAAGTGTTGACTGAAGCAGCACGGAGCGGTACCATGGTCCGGAAAGAATAGCAAGCCACCGTCTGTAGAGTCTGTGGTACAAACTTGAAGTTAGTCTGGAAGGAGGAACTATTTTTTTTTGTAAACCTCTCTTTTGGTTAAGTGATTGTACATATAACTCACATGTATATGTGAAGTGAGAGGTTAGGGGATGATGAGGACAATGTAAATTTAGTAGGAAGAATGTTGTGAATATTTACAGTTTGGAACAAAAGTGCTAATGTAATGTAATGTACATCTTTTGATTAGTTAATAAAAGTGTGTGTTATGTGCAATTTAAAGTTTGTTTATGATGAATGTGATCATGGTTTGATTATGGAATTAATATATGTATTATTGGATGGTCTCAGATATTCTCTCAATTCAATCATGGACGGAAGTGATGCTAATTGGAAGAAAATGGAAAGCTCAATGCATGATTTGACTTTTGTAATGAGAACAGTACCTAAGAGTAACAGCCATAATAGAACGAGCCTGTTTAAGGACTTTCGAAGTTTGGACCCTTCGAGATTTGCGGGTACCACGGATCCGGATGAGGCTAGAATTGGTTAAAATATATTGAGAGGATCTTAAAGTGATCAAATTACAGAAGAGGAAACAATTCGTTTGACAACATTTCAGTTAGATCGGGATGTTCCGAGCGTGGTGGGAAACAGTGGAGTCTACCTTAGAGAACCCAAACCAAGTTGGTTGGGAAGATTTGTGGAACTATTTAATGATCAGTATTTCTCCGAAGTAGTTCAGGAAAGAAAAGCAAATGAGTTTACTAGCTTGAAGCAACTCAGGATGTCGATGTCAGAATATGAGGCACAATTTGCCCGATTGTTAAAATATGCTCCCTCACATTATAGCCACAGAGAAACTGAAAGACAAGAGGTTATGACGGACTATGTCCTAATTTCATTATACAGCTAAACCCCTCATTTAATACCACATACTCAAAAATGTTAAGAGAGCTTTAGCACTGGAAGCTGCTAATGATACTGTGGAAAAGATTAGAGGAAGGTCTGGGAAGGTTCTTTGGATCGTAAGAGGAAGTTTGAGTCGGGGAATGCCCCGAAGGTTCCAGCAAACCAACAAGAAAATAGGAAAAGCTCCAGTCGGAGGCAAAGATGTGTGTAAGCATTGCCATCTCAGTGGACATAAGACTGAGAACTGTTGGGTGTAGGTTGGTGGCCTGTCTTCGATGTGGGAGTACTCACAACGAATTCCGGATTGTCCGATGATCAAGAATGCACCAACAAATCAGAAACCCCGAGCGAAGCATGGAAGGTTACAAGCTATTCAGGAAGTGGAACCTGAATCTCCACAAGAAGGCGGACTGATAGAAGGTACATTACTAGTAAACTCAAAACCTGCGTATGTACTATTTGATTCAGGAGCTACGCATTCTTTTTATTAGTTAGAGTTTGTTAGATCTTCGGAAGTATAGTCAGTTCCATTACCTACACAGCTAGAAGTTGCAACTCCTCTAAGTGAGGGTAAGAACTTAAAGAATATTACCCTACTAGTCCAATCTTAGTCAAGGAGCATAACTACCCGGTGATTTGATATGCCTTGAAATGTGGGATTATGATGTAATCCTTGGGGTTGATTTGGTTATCTAAATATCATGCAAATTTAGATTGCCAATAAGACAAGTAACCTTTCTAGGAAAGGAAGCTTATACCATGACTTTTGATAAACTCCGTACAAGAAAAATACCTATAATTTCAGCAGTCAAAGCGTGTAAATTTTGGTTACAAAAAGGTTGTCATGGATATTTGGCTTCTGTAACTTTGATAAATCAGAACACCACTAGATTGAAAGATATTCCGGTAGTAGGGGAATTTCT
>JACBKR010006499.1:0-12105 GCA_014218235.1 Colocasia esculenta
AGATGAGAGACAACGGATACTTCTTCAGAAGAAGATAAATAGAAGTGTGTGGACTCCAGAAACTACAACGGTTTTTCAAACCATCAAGGAACACAAGAAAGAAGAGCTCGATCCTTCATTCAAAACCTCCAGCTCTTAGCTCTCACATAGCAACTGTCTTTTAGTTTTTTTAGAGCTAGTTGTAGATCTGAGAGACCATCTTCCTGTGAAATTATTTTATCTCTCAGATTCTGCCTCAGATCAGTATTTGCTATAAGCTTGGTCTAGGGGCCATCATCTCCTTACTCTTGTTGAGTGTTCCTCTTCGTCTGTGAAGAGAAGACCCACTATGGAGTGGGTGCTTGTTTCCCTTAGTGAGAAGGAAGACCTGTTGTATCAGGTGGTGTATTGCCTCTTCGTGTAGTGAAGAGAAGGCCAGCTGCGGCTGGATGTGTAAGTGTCCTTAAGGGGGATTGTACCCTTAGTTAGTAGAATCCAAGGTGTTGCTTGGGGACTGGACGTAGGACTCCTGGTGATAGGAGACCCGAACCAGGATAAATTTCGGTTGTTCGTGTGATTGTTTAATTTTGTCTCCATTGCTTATTAACTCTAACGTTTGAGTTTAGTATTTTCTGTCGAAGTATTTTTAACAAGAATACTTCTTACAAGAATTTTTAGCAATCCATTCACCCCCCCCCCCCCCCGGGCTTGCAACTGGTCAACACATGCTTCTTCACCTCAAATCTCCTCCTTCTTCTTCTTCCTTGGCTAATGCTTGAATCTTGAGCTTTGGAGAATGCCAAATTCATGGGGAGAGCAAGAAGAGGGGTATTTTATAGCCCCATGGTCGTGCAAGCCTGGAGGCCAAGTCCCAAACACACCCAAGCTATGAAACAGGCAAGCAGATTTGGCCTCGGGTGGAAGTTGGAACAATGTTCAAATTCACGACAAACACATACATCGCGATTCAAGCGCTTCATTCCGACTTCAAGTTCAACTGTTGAAGGTAATATGCGACTGACCAAGTCGTCGCGATTCAGGTAAGTATACACGTCCATTTATCCTGTCGCGATTTACAAGCATGATTATTTCAATATTTGTGCTTTTATGATATGCTTGTCGTTACTGATCAATCTTTGAGCGCAGTTTGGATTCGCGTCCTTTGCAGTGAGCTTCACGCTGATTCTTCGGCAATCTATGGTACTATCTCTCTTGCATTTTACTATTTAGTATACCTTATTAGAGCATATCAAGGATCTTGAGGCTCTGATGAATATGAAGTTTGAGTTCCCCTCCACCATAAAAAATAATGATAATTTCAGAGGATTCCTAGACTTGAGGATAGGCCGTTACACTTTGACTAAAGAGGATGATGGACCCATGCCTGGAAAACCTGGTGTCCTGACTTAACTCAGCATCGTAACAATATTATCCTTGATTTTTTATATTTTTCTTTGTTTTAATCTTTTTCTTTTAGCCCAGCATGCATCAGTAGGACTTTGAGTTCATTGCTGGACGATTACTCTCGTGCTTAACTATGGAAAGCCACTTATCTTTAATTCAAATTAACATAAAATATTCCATTCCGAGTCAAGTACTCAGTTCATTTTGTTGATGTTTTCGGACTGTCTTTTGAGAAACTTCTTGTTTTGGATTCCTATAATAATTCATCTGTTTTTCCCGTAGATCCACCTTGGTTGCAGCACATCCACAAGCTAGTAAACGCTCCCCAATGGTGAAACCTGCCCGATTGTGTCCGTAGGTACTTCCCCTACGCTGGAAGTTGATCTCTCTCCCTTCGTGCCCACGTGCACACCTTTCCTTCTCGTCCAAACATTGAGTTATCTCTTGAGGCTTTCTTTAAGCCGCTTCATTTGAACTGAAGAACAACTCTTACCATATGTTGTTAAAGGCGTGTCTCATCACACCTTGGCATCTACTTTTTACTCATTCCACTTCACTCCACTAAATTCATTTCATTCCATTGCCTTCACTTTGTGTCCTTACACTCCACTTCCTTGCAAAGCAGACGCCAAGGCGAGGTAGCTGTAGACACACAAAATTTGACATCATATTGAGTAAATTTCATGTTATACTACGATGCCTCAAAGTGGCTCTCCTCAAATAACCCATTTGACTGATTTTTCTATTTTTATAGATTTTATAGGAATTTTTAGGAAACTTTCTAGGGTTTGGGGGTCTTAATGAATAAGTTGATTCACGACGTGTTATGTGGTCGCAGTTTAGCTTACATCGATTGCTGAAGCTTATACTGATTGTTGATATTCTCGTCAGGTAACTCCATCATGTTTTCATATAATTGATTATGTTGCTGATGACAATTGATTTAAGCTTAAACATCGATTGCTGAACAAGTTGATTCGTGACGGGTCATTCTGATGTGATTTTCACACTGATTCCCAGTCTGATTCTTATTTGAATCGCGTTCTCTTAGGTCGTCGTGTTTAATACCTTCCATTTTTAATTTTTTGCAATTACCAAAATGGTTTTCAGAAAGTGTTTATTGCTAATTATAAACACGTCCGCTCATGTCGTCGCGCTTCCGACCTTCCATTATTTAAAAGATCGATTCCTATTAAAAGATCGATTATGTTCAATACGCGACAAATTATGTCGTAGTGATTATAAATTTCCATTTATGAAAAATTGGTAAGAATTCGATCAATATTAGAAGTGTCAGAAGAGCGACGGCCCGTGTGGTTACGATTTATACTTGATATATTTCGATTGATTCAAAGTTAGAAGGAGCCAGTCGAAGTAAGGAGGCTTTTAATGCAACACTTTGGTAGGTCACGATTAAGTGTTAAGGGGACACTATGTCTGTCGTGATTCACATTTTTACCCCTATAAAAGAACCCTCATGGCCATCATTTTTAAGGGAGTATCCCAAGTTATAGGTGAAGCCTGCTGCGTTCCAGAGCCATCAGATTCCGAAGCTGGAGAGAAGAACTCCCCTCAAGTCTTTCTTTCAGTGTTCTTCAATTGGAGTCTTCAATTGGAGAGCTTCCAAGCATCATCCAAGCAAGGAGGAGTCTTCTTCTTCCTTTCAACATATGTTGCGCCAGGAGCTCTTCAACATAGTTTTCTTCTCTCCTTTGCTTCTTTTAATTCATCTTTAGTGCATGCTATCACACAACTCTCATAGTTCCTTTCATCACACACACATTTTACTTCATACCCATACTCTTAGGGGTTTTTCACCACCTCCACAAGGTGTGTTCATGCCCATGCATGTCCTTTCTCTTGTTCTTTTGAATTTGATACTACACAACTTGGTCTAATAGTTTCTTTCATTGTTTGTTCATTTGTCTTTTTGCAAGGTAACCAATCAATTAAAGTCTTTATTGCCGGCCGGCCAGTTGGAGGAGTAAGAGTCAACCCACCACATCACTCCTGTGATCTTTGAGTGAAGGTAAGTAACCCATCCTTCTCTCTCTCCTTCGGTACTCATGTGTATCTAGCGATCACACTCCATCCATAGTGCACACACGCACTCTCTCTCCCTTTTTCTCTCTTTCTTATCACCCATCGTGTTATTCATCATTTAAAAAAAATAGTTATTTCTTTGTGGCGTTTAAAGTCAGCGTTCATAAGGACGTGACACCAAGGCTGGACAAACTTTAGGTTTCACATGATAAACCTCAATATGTTGCAAAATAGAACTTCAACTTGGGTTTTAGATACTGGTTGTGATGTTCGTATTGTAACAATGTGCAGGTGTTGATGTAATACCCCATGTAATATAACATAATATGTAATACAGTATCTAAGATTTCTTATATTTATTAAGGCTTATTAGATAAATAAATAAGGCCTTAAGAATGGCCAAAGAGGATATCTAAGGTTAATTAGGACCTTCGTACCAAAGTTGACCTTACGTGAGTGAATGACGTCTAACATATCCAAAGCTGCTTCGACATTTACCGGAAATCCTCAAAGACTCAGCGATGGCCAAAGTACAGAGCCTTGAGTATCGGAAGTCCAAAAATAAATTTACGAAACTAGTGTAGTACTCTCAGTAGAAAAATAATAAGAAAGTATTTACATAATTTTATAAGTTTAAAAAAGGCATATTTCCAATTATGGAAATTCAAGGTCTGAACCATAAATGTTCATTTTTATAGGGACTAAGGTTAAATTTCTTGCGTACCCAGTGGTATCATCAAAACTCCGGAATGAGAACATTTTGACTCCGGAATGAGAACATTTTGTGTAATTGTCAGTACTGTTCAGGGTTGGATTGGATATATATGTATTTCTTAAAAAATAAGGTTAAAAGGTCTAATTGTAAGTTACAAGGACCTAACTAAAAATCTTTTGGAGGCCTTAGAGGCACTACCTCTGCATGCTTCTAGAAGAGGACACTTGTCACCATCTTATCTTGATGAGACACTTGTCTCACATCTGGGGTGAGAGGGCCTAGATGATGCCAACTCAGATGATTGAGGTGGCACCATCCTAGAGCCCCTCTCTCCACCTCCTCACCCCCATGGGGGGCGCCCCCTACCTATAAATACCCCATCTCTTTCCATTCTCCCACCATGCTAAGGAGAGACGAAGAGGTCATGTTGGGTTTCTATGCAAGTGAGAAAGGAGAAAGAGAAAGAGAGCTGGTTAGGGTTTGCTCTTCTAGTCATCAGGTAGGTTACTCTTAGAGCTTTAGCTAGAGCCATTAGTTAGGTTTCTTCTAAATCAATTTCTTACTGTGATGCTTCCCATTTGTTTAGTTTCGTCGCCGATCTATCCCGAAACTCTATCAGAACGTTGCATTGATCTCCAATTCGTATTGGGATTCTGCCAGAGGAGGAGGAGAACAAGGATATAGTTTTCTCAACTAACTAGTAGGTTTTCTCTAATCCTGTCCAAGTCATTAGTTAGTGAGTATTCCCTTTTAGTTTAATTCTTCTCTAAGTCAGATTGCCGCCGAAATGATCTCTCAAATTCCCGTTCCAAGTTGGAATGCTGCCGGATTGATTACCTAAACCCCTCTTTTAAGCTAAAATGTTGGCAATTTATTTACTCAAATACTTTCTTAAAATGAAACTCTGATTGTTCAGCCGATCTCTATCTCAACTCGGAATCATATCAAGATTGTCTAGTTGAAATCTATTTTAACCTGAATCTCTACCGAAATAAAATATGATCTCTTGCCTAATTATGAGTTTATGCTAGTTGTCTTTCGGATTTCTTATTCATCTCGTGTTAATAATTAGTTAGAGAACATCATTTAGTATCCAATTTAGTGTTGATTTAAGTTTCTGCCGAACCCCTTCTTAAGAATAGATACTGCTAGTTTGTAACTTTAAATCCATTTTTGAATGAAACTCTACCGAAATTTTAATTTAGATCTCCTGCTAGAAATCTATTGAATTCCTTGAATAATCTCTTGTTAATATACTAGAGAGTACCATCCAGTGTTTTGATAAGAGTTAATCCAAAAGTTTTTTCTCTCTGTGTGGCCAATTTTCTATTACTGGATTGTCAGCATGTACTTTTAAGCGGTTGCAGACGCTAAGGATGATCTTTATGTCAGGTTAGAGGGCTCGGTCTAGTCTGGAAGATCATGAATGCTCTTAGTGCCCAAAGGTACCATATGGAGAGTGATGATTAATTACTTATTAACTTGCCTAACAATCCACCCTGATAAGTGTTTAGTGAATGTGTTTAGTGAAAGAGCCTAGTAAAAGTGTTCAGTGAAAATGCTTAATGAAAGTGTCTAGTGGAAGTGCTCAGAGAAAAGTGCTTCATGAAATTGTTCAGTGGCCAGATTCTTGAGATGTCCAGTTCAGCTTTAATGTTCACAATACAATCCTGATAATGGCTTCCGTTTGTTCTAGTGATCTCTTTTCTATTATTTCCGTGATGGATTTTCATAATGATTTAGAGAACAATCTCAATGTTTCAATGATCGTTTTCCATGAACTAATATATAGTTTTACACTAGATATCCCAATATTTTGATACTTCTGTTAAGACCGGATAGTGAATTTTAGTGCTTAATGCCCTAGTGATCCCTATTATGATTAGATTTCATGTCGGATTCTCGTGATATCTAATTCCATTTAATTAATTAGTTATCTTGATATTTTCATGCAAAACCGTTAATAAGTGCAAGTGTTTCTCATCCTTAATCCATTATGGTAGCTCATTTTCGTATCGGCATGCAAAGAGCAACCCTCGATCGGCAATTACCATGCTCCGGACGACTTCTTGTATTTGATTTTGAACCACTCTCATGTATATTTATCTCTATATTTTGGTGATAACAAAAAACTCATGACTATCGTAATAATATTTAATAATATTTTTCACTGTTGAATATCATGAATATATTTAATAATATTTTTCATGATCATTTATGTCCAAGAATAGCATAATTTCTATTGATTAAATATTTATGCTAAAATTTCATATCGATTGGAGAACAAAGTTTCTATTGATTGTTGTTTAAGTCTTCTATCGACTGGAGAATAAGCACCTATCGAATGGAGAACAAAGTGTTACATCGATTAGTGAACAAATTGTATACCGATTACTGTTTAAGATGTCTATCTATTACTAAAGAAAAGTTTCATTCCCATTACTAAACAATAGGCTCAGTATTATATCGATTGGTGTTTAAGTTGTTCGAATTAGTGAACAAATGGCCTGAAACATATCGATTGGTGTTTAAATGTTTCGATTACTGAACAAACATTTCAATTGGTGAACAAATGTTCAGTTCTCATTTCGATTGGCTTACAAGAGTTCCGATTGGTGAACACTTGATTTAAATTGTTCCGATTGGTGAACAAAGATTCATATCTTATTCTGATTGATTAATAAACATTTTGATTGATGAACAAAGATTCAGTAACATGTTGATTGATGTTATTTACATTCTGATTAGGGTTAATATGACTTCAAAATACATCAATTGGTGATATAAGTGTTCTATACTTATATTATATTGATTACTGACCACATCTTACATGTTATATCAATTATTGTTAACATGTCTCTTGGCGCCAAATGAAAATTCAAATATCCTTCAAATCTTTAAGCTATTCATGATGTGTGCTTTCTATCTTTTCATCGTAGGTAAGAAAGGTGTCAGTAGAAAATGAGGACTAAAAGTGTCACACACCGCCAATTTAGCAGCAGAATAAATGGGAGGGGGGACGTGAGCATAGTACATAGTAGTGTATCTTGCACAAATAGTCAAGTGATTCAGAACAATTAATGGACAATACTTGAAATAAACTCTTTATTTTATTGAAAATTCATAAAGACTATTACAACCGCTAATTCAGAGCCAATACATAGGGCTCAATGACATCATTATATTGGAAAAGAAATTTAAGCAAATATCTAACTAGACTCTATTATTCTAGGGTAATTCTTTCGATATGACACTAGGTCGCTCATCACTCTGGTTCTTTCCCATTTGGTGTGTGTAACATCATCATCTGACTTACCTGATACACAATAAAAAATAACTCAGGATAAGCGATAATGCTCAGTAGGACTTAAATCACATGAGTCAAGCACGCTTTAAATAATTAATGCATTAAAGAGTAGAGTAACTAACAATATAGAGTCAATTAAAGTGGAGATAGTAATAGCAAATTGATATCAAGTAAAACGTTAACGTCAAGAAAGTAGTATGTAACATGCATAGCAAAGAGAGAGAAGTTGGACATATAGAGAGTAAATAACCACTGGGGCAAATAGCACTTTGATTGATTTTCATCAATCGAAATAGTATAGCACTTTGGTTGTCCATAGACAGCCGAGATAGTATAGCACTTTGGTTGTCAGTAGACAACTGATAGAGAGAGTATAACACTTTGTTTGATTGACTTCGATTAATCTAGATAGCATGGCACTTGGATCTAATGTTAAACACTCTAATCATTAAACTCCCGCAGGCAAATGACACTTTCGGGCACACCTCCCAGAACCAGATCGGGCCCTTTATAATGTTGCATGACATTGGTTATGTTTTGTTATCTTAGACAATCAATAGATGGCCAAATAGAGTACCAAGAATAGATGAAAGTAATTGAAGAATAGATGAGAGTGTAGAGAGAACATGAATAGATGAGAAAATATGGAATAGATGAGAATTACAGGTCAATGCATGTAAAGCAACGTTAAACAGGCGATAGTAATAGTTGCACAATATGCATGATCGGTGCTGGTAGTATGGTAGAATTCACTAACCGCCCACTGACCGTGCTACAAACACAGTCCAGAGGTCCGGTGTGATCTCAAGGTAAGAGAGAAATCTAAGGTCGTTGGATTATGCTAATCCCTAAGGGTATTATAGGTATTGAAAGTACAACTAGCTCGTCGGCAATGGACGTATGCCAAAGCCAAGGAGTCTTACGAAGGCCTTAAACAAGGATTACCTAGTCCGAATAGGAGTATTAGGAAGAGAAGCATTGATAATGGTGTTCCAAAATGAACAATAAAAAACTTAAACAAGTCCTTTAATTTAAAGGCATAAATTATGAAAAAAAGATCAATATTTTACCAAATATATTATGAATTGATTTCTTGAACATCGCATGGCAGAAAGATAGGGTCATTGGTGTGTGCATGTGAAAGAGAATTAAAAGAGAGCGAATTAAGATCGTGCACATGTCTTTTAAGAGAGGATTATAGCATGGTTAACATTAAATAACATGGTAACTTTATTTCAGTAATTACAGGGGGGTATCAGTCAACAATAGGGGGAATTAAGCATGAATAGGAATTTTTGGGTTTTTAGAAAAAAACACATTCAGATCGCAATGTCGGCCAGGGGCATGTTCAGGTCACAGCACACTGGGCTGACGCGACGGCCTTCTTCTTGTCCCGATGGGTCGGGGAGACGCGATCAGGTCGTGATCGACAAGCCGACATGATCGACAAATCGCATCCACTCGAGCCGACACGATCTTCTAGTCGCGACAGGTCAGGCTGACGTGGTCTTGGTTGTGGCATGGCCGACGCGATCTTCTTGTCGCGACAGGTTGGGCCGATGCGATCTGAAGATCACGACGGGTTGGGCCGACGCGTTTAGGTCACACCTGACATGGCCGACGCGACCTTCATGTCGCGTCGCGTCCTATCGGGGGGATGTGACTTGGTCGCGCCACATGAGGGCGGTGTGTTCTCAGGCTGAGAATGCCCATTTGACAGATGCAAAGTAAAATGCTCATATATCGATGTATACTTCATGAAAATCCACAAAATCAGTTTTAAAATGTTGATAGCAGGATTCTAAACATGATAGAAAGAAGAATCAAGTAAATAGACATAGATTTCAAAGAGTTAAGATAAAACAAGATGGATCGAGTGCATGTTAATAGTCAAACTTTGAGCATGAAATACTCATAAATGGCATGATAGAAATTGGGGAAAACATGGGGCTTTTATTTCTGGGATCATGGACTATCTATGGTCGAGAGTAATTAGGTTTTGCTTGAGAGATTGCCTACCATTTGACGATTTGAACTCCTAGGGCACGAACAATAAGAACGCTTGAAGATCCCTTTGCAAGCCTTCTCCTCCTCGTTTTCTTCCTCCTTTGGCCTCCTTCCCACATCCAAGAGATCTCAAATGATCATTAGGGTCGGCCATGAGGGGTTTGAGGGTTTATTTAAGAGTCTTGTGTAGTTTTTTCCGAATACAACTCTAATCTCCTCCCAACTCCGAATTTCTTAGGATTTATGTAACATCTCGGGCTTTTCGGTTTCTCCGTTGTGTATTTGGATGACTGGACGCTAACGCGTCCGCTCTGGGCAACGCGTTAGTGTCGCGTCAGAGGTGCTCGATGCGACAGTCATTCGTGTCACGACCAGTGGTTCCGTCGCGTTCTTGTCGCACCCGGTCAACGGGTTGCGACATCGTTCCGCTTTTTGGTCGTCTGACGCCTGTCAGAGGGACAGGTGTGTCAGGGTGACCTGTCTTGTTGTCGCAGCGTCCCTTGGGGGTGCATTCTGGTCGCGGTGTGGGCTGCCATCGCGTTAAGGTTGGTAACGCGACGCCCCGCCCCGTCGCGTCTCAGTGGCCAAAGGCTAAATGCCTTGGTCGGCTCTCCCTTCCCTTGTTTTGGCTCTTTCTCCCTTCCCTCCTCTCCGAGGAGGGGAAGGTTTCCCCCTCTCTTCCTCCGGCGGTTGAAGTGTGGTGGCGCCAGCGGCGGCCCATGGCGGAGCTAGAGTGGCGTCGTGGAGCGAGGAGGAGGCGGCCGTGGCTTCGTGAAGACCCCTTTGGGGGTTCGGTTCGTCATTTCGGTAGGGATTTCTTGTGCCCATACTTGTTGGTGTGGATTGGAGCCCTCGGGGTTCTTTGCATGTTTTCACAAGCTTTCCCCATGCTCCCCTCCCCCTATGGTGTGCTTGTTGTAGTTGTGGCGACTCCGGGATGTAGCATCCCGATGGTCTACCTCCTGACTGATGTCGCGACCGCAGTGCGCGTTGCGACATCAGAGGAGGCGTCACCTCGGTCAGACGCGACCTTATCGTGGTGCGGTTGGTCGTCGCGATAAGGATCGTGTCGTGACTCGGTTTCTTGTCGCGACAAGGCTGTTGTCGCGACCCGCTTCCCTGTCGCGACCCTGTGCTTGTCGCGGTTGCCCTTTCCGTGGCGATGGGATCGCGACGGGCTAGGAGGGCGCGTCAGCACCTGGCTTGCCTCGAGTGTTTCTGTGGCCACGGTTGGTGTGTTGGCATGTGCCCCATGGCAGGGTTGCTCTGAGGACCGTCTGGTAGGGAACGCAGCAGGTTGCCTCCCTGCGTTCAGTGACCGAAGGTGACACCTTCGTGGCCGTGTCCTAGCAGTGGTGCTAGGAGGCTCACGTCTGTCTAATA
Organism: Colocasia esculenta; assembly: GCA_014218235.1. Lineage (NCBI taxonomy): Eukaryota > Viridiplantae > Streptophyta > Magnoliopsida > Alismatales > Araceae > Colocasia > Colocasia esculenta. The sequence goes on from JACBKR010006499.1 coordinate 10,839, forward strand.
ATCGATTGTCTGACTGTCAATCGATTATTAGAAGAGTGATGGTTTTTGTTCTGCCTGGTGGTGTTTCAGTTTCTCGGGTCGTGCCGCGTGTGTCGGCGTTGGCCGACGGCCCTTCTGGGGGTTTCGGAAGGGGTGTCATGCGTGCATGTGCCTGCTGGGCTTGTCTTGGTACTTGAGGGATTGTCCGTGAGACAGGTTGTTACCGTTACCTGGGACCCTCATCCTCGGGATCCTGTTGAGGGAATTCTCCATGCTACGAGTGTGCTCGAGTCGACAGCCTAGTGTGGCGGACTTGTAGCAGAGGGGAAAATGGTGGGGACAGTGGCGTAGAGTTGCTTGTGGAGCTCTCTTAGCTGGGTCTGTGTCTCCAAGGTTGTTGTGGCGCTCTTTCGATGCAGACCAGCTAGTCCTTCTCACTGCCTCACTCTGCGTTGGTTCCGGAGCCGTGTAGGGAGGTTAGGCGTGGGGCCGCAGCTCGGCTGGGCTGCAGTGGTTTGTTAGTTGTTCTCTGCTGTGGCTCACTAGCCTCACTCTACCTAGGGAGGTTGTAGGCAGTGATGATCAGTTCATCCCCATATAATTTTATGAATTATATATCTATTTTGGTGATTAACAAAACTTCAATAAAGTGTCATCTAACAAGTTTTCATGAAGCTTAGGCACATGAAGTAAATCAGGCGAAATCAAGAAAATATGTAAGTATTTCTTTCTTTGTAGCATTTAAAATACAGAGCAGGAAATTTCTCTAAATACACATCGACTCTCTATATGCTACAACGATATTGATTTCATTCTCATAAGGATTTGTAGTGTCATACCGATTCGGTTTCTCATAACGATTTGAAAAGTGAGAACAACGATTTTCTCTCACAACGATTCGGTTCTCACAACGATTTGATAAGTGAGAACAACGATTTGCTCTCACAATGATTCGGTTTCTCACAACAATTTGATAAGTGAGAACAACGATTTGCTCTCACAACGATTCGTTTCTAATAACGATTTGAAAAGTGAGAACAATGATTTGCTCTTACAACGATTTGATAAGTGAGAACAACGATTTGCTCTTACAACGATTCAGTTTCTCACAACAATTTGATAAGTGAGAACAACATTTGCTCTCACAATGATTTGGTTCTCATAACGATTTGAAAAGTGAGAACAACGATTTGCTCTTAGAACGATTTGATAAGTGAGAACAACGATTTGCTCTCACATCGATTTGATAAGTGAGAACAACGATTTACATAAACAACGACTTGGTTTT
>JACBKR010006500.1:0-12138 GCA_014218235.1 Colocasia esculenta
ACTACCTTTCTCATACTTAATCCAATGATATCTCTCTTCTTTGTCTCTCAGCCTATCTTTTTGCTTATTGACAAAATGGGGGAGAAACTAAAGTCAATCTGAAAAACATGAATGTTTAATTTTTGTATGGTGTTTAGTATATTTTGTCATCATCAAAAAGGGGGAGATTGATGACCAAACTGTCCCCATAATAAATAATTCATTTATTTATTATTAATTTTGATGATTAACAAAATAGTACTAATGGATTACTTGAGCCTTGAGAACAGGAAATAAAAGAAAAATGAAAGTTCAAGACAATCAGGTAAGTCTCATCTCTCATTCTATCCAAGTCTTTGTATCGACTTCTTTGATAAGCAGAACGATTTCTCTTTGACCGGAAACTCTAAACAAATCGATATCGTAACGATTTTTTTAGACCTCGTAACGATTTCTTTAGAACTCGCAACGACTCTCTAGCCGTAACGATTTCTTTAGACCTCGTAACGATTTCTTTAGAACCGCAACGACTCTCTAGCCGTAACGATTTCTTTAGACCTCGTAACGATTTCTTGAACTCGCAACGACTCTCTAGCCGTAACGATTTCTTTAGACCTCGTAACGATTTCTTTAGAACTCGCAACGACTCTCTAGCCGTAACGATTTCTTTAGACCTCGTAACGATTTCTTTAGAGTCATATCGATTTCGTAGAGTTCATAACGATTTCTTTACAAGTTCATAACGCCTTGCTTGTGTAACGATTTCTTGTAACGATTTCTTGAAACTCGTAATGACTTGATTGCCATAACGATTTCTTTACAAGTTCATAACGCCTTGCTGTGTAACGATTTGTGTAACGATTTCTTGAAACTCGTAACGACTTGATTGCGTTTTTTTGTAACGATTTCTTTAGAGTTCATAACGATTTCTTGAAACTCGAACGACTTGATTGCTTGTAACGATTTCTTTACAGTTCATAACGACTTGATAAGTGTTCATAACGACTTGCTATAACTCATAACGATTTCATAAGTCATGAAAGCATCAGGATTATTATATTGAATTTCTTGTTGTATCAGTATAATGCTTTTTAATAGCGTTGAAAAGTCAAAGTCATATCTTGTCTGTTGACTGCTACGCATTAAATGCTCTCTGATCGTATCTCCCATGCATGCAGACAATATTCTATTTCCATGCTACTCTGTCTACGTACTTTTTAGACAGAAAGGAGCTTTGCTATATATTGCAATATATGTTCCATCTGTAACTAACAATCAACGACAGTCCTAGCTGTCCTCTATTTATTGTTGATATGCTTGCAGATATCTGACAAGAATCTGTACAACGTTGGATACAAGATACAAGATTCTAAAACATTTCTCTGGCGTGTACAAAAGAATAAAAGACTGACGATCAGAAGCTTCCTTAGTGACCAGTCTAACGTACACCAGGATAAGAGACAACGGACACTTCAACGTTCAAATTCAAATCAGAAGTTTAAAGAAGACTCAAGACGGAGAAGAAGATGATGTAGAAAGGGAACAAGGCTGCAATTTGAAAAGGAAATCCATCTCTTCGAGTCTTCAGAAGATTGAAACAAGAGCGAAGCTTCCACTCCAACCTTGTTCTTAGCTCTTAGCTCTCTGTGATCAAAAGAGTTTTTTTGTGAGAGCTTGTGTAGTCCTTGGAGAGAAAACCTTTTCAAATCTCTTTCTCTCTCGGGCCTTGGTAGCTTCAGTGTGTAGTTGTCAAGCTAGAGTCTGAAGCCTGTTTCCACACCTTTTCTTCTTTGTTGTGTTCCCTTCTGAACGAAGGAACCTGGTGGTATCCAGGGTGGTTGTTTTTCCTTCAGGTTGAAGGAAGACCAGTTGAGGTGGGTGTAAGGATCTTTAAGGGGGATTGTACCCTTGGTAGTGAAATCCTGAGGTATTGCTCAGGGACTGGATGTAGGTCTCCTGTGGAGAGGAGTTTGAACCAGGATAAAAAATCCTTGTGTCTTGTGGATGTGTTTTTGTGTGTGATTGTTGTCTTATTTTCTCTAACTCTAACCTTGTTATAAGTTGTGCAATCCTTTCAGTAATAGGTTTTAATCAGAGATCGAAATTTTGATAACCCATTCACCCCCCTCTGGCTAGCTAGCTGGGCAACAAATCCTTCTTGTTGAGGGTTCTTATCCCTCATCTTCATGTAGCGTCATGTCCCCTCTTGTTGTGTTGAGTGGCTCCAATTCTGCTTACCCCTGACTTTTTTACATTTTCCTGCAAATGAGCTAATTAAAATCCCCAAGATCAAAGTTTGAAGACTAGTGCAGGTCATTCTTTCAATAAAGGGAGTCGCAATGAGCACCAAATAACCATGTAAATATTTGTTTCAACACAAAGAGCATCAAAGAGAGTCATATCGTTCACAACAAGAGTGTCGAGTTGTCTTAGGTCTATTTTGCTTCTGCAGCACTCAGGCTAGAGATTGCTTCGCGTTAAGAGTCTGACATCCTTTCCCCTGTCATTAAAGGTCACCTTAAGCAAAGATCATCACACACTCACATGGCAACCTTAGTCGGCTCCTCTAATAAACACCGTTGCTACTCGCCATACCTAGGAGGTGCAAACGTTGTTCTCTTCTTTACTCGTCGAAGTGTAGGGCAGAAACAGCTAGTTGGGCAAGGCGACCCACCTAAGCACATCTTGATGAGAGGAAATCTCAAATAGGGACGGTCAATCAAGCCTGCAAAAGAAAAGAAAATCAAAATCAAAAAGAAAGAAGGATAATGAAGGGAAATTGAGGAATAGGGGCATGACAAAGAGTTGCAGTACAGTTCCCCACGGGACGCCCTTGAGCCGGTCGTACGCATGCCCAAACAAGAAACAGGCACAATAAAGTGACCTAAGTCTCTCCTCAACAGATTGAATCTCTAAGGGGGGTGCTGTGGAAGGAAGCTAAGCTTCACTTGTCCTTTAAAGCTTGCACTAGACTTATCCCAACTTTCTTGTCTTTCTCTCTATAAGGCTGGGTCGTCTCCGGGTATGGCCTTGTAGCGGCACCGTGAGCCAGGGGCAACCATCTATAAGGCGCCACCATCTTAATGCACATCCGACCTTTTGGTGGTCTTTAATGAAAGGTGAATGAATGAGGACCCCTTGCCAGTAGTTTGATCTTGCTTTAGTGCTGTAGTAGCAAGGGTGAGTGCCTTCCGTCTCATGTGTCTTTAGGAAGGCTAACGTCGACTTCAAGCGTTATTTTCAAAAATCCAAAAAAAATATCAAATATTGCAAAAAATCTAAAAAAATCAAATATTACCAAAAATAAAAAAACAAATATTTCAAAAATCCAAAAAATCAGATATTGCCAAAAATCCAAAAAAATCAAATAATTTCAAAACTAAAAAAAATCAAATGTTTCAAACTAAAAATAAAAAAAAAATGAGCAGATCTAATCATATATGCTAAGTGTGCAGGTACATTGGCTCCCAAGCATTGATCGCTCAGATCTCCACGTTTCTTCATTGCTTTTGTCTGAGTCTTGCTCACATCATCTTTACGATCTATCTCTCCTCCTCAGTTCACCCCATGATTTGAATTTCAAGCTTATTTTCCCACCAAGTCCTTCCCAAGTCCCATACTATTCTCCCTCAATGGCTCCATGAGAGGACTCTCTATGTGTGAACCTGATGGTTCTTCAGTGCTTTGTTTCAATCATGTGGGTGACTGAGTTGTTTATGCTTGTTGTTGTTAGCTTGTTTAGTGCTTTGTTTATTGCTTCATTTACAAAAAAAAAAAAACAAAAAAAAACAAAAAAAAAACAAAACCCAAAAAAAATGGCGAGTTCTGCGCTCCACAGGTAAGTTCAAGTAAGTATCTCTATCCCTTCTCCCTGCATTACTATATGATACTTATGCTACTATATTATCTCAAGGACCGGATGATTTCAATGTGTTTTGGGATCTGAGTTCCCCTTCAACAAAAACAGTGATGATCTAGGTGCACATTGTTAATCGTGGATAGGCCGTTGAGTTGTTTAAGTTTGGGAACGATTGATTCAGGCTACACTGCGGGTGCAGGTAGTCTCTTGACCCGTTCTTATCGGCTTAACAATATTATCCTTGAGTATTTTCTATTTCTCTTTCTTTGCATATTGATTTGATGATTTCTTTTTATTTTAGCCCAGCATGCATCATGTAGGACTTTGAGCTTCATGCCTCATGATTTGTCAAAAGTTGTTTCCCTGGTGGTGATCAATTAAGCTAAGTTTCTTGAACAAGAAATTATATTCCACTCACAATTTTCTTCTTTGAACTAGTCCCTTGGTCTAGTTGGCCAGTATGACTTTGTCTGTCTGAATTTACTCCCTCCATTCGTCTAAATCAGCTTAAATATCCCCCTGATCCATCTTGGTTGCGAACCGCTCCCAGGCCTTGAGTCATCGTGACCTACCTGGCACGCACATATCCTCCCAAGATGAAACCTGCAGGCCAATCGGCTAGGGTACCTCTTAATCAAGAGATTGATCATCCTTTTGCTTTCCATTTTTGGTCGTTCCAGACAGGAGCGTCCGTGCTCGCTCTTCCTGAGGTTAGTTTAGAGTCTTCCAGAGAATTTCTAATCGCTTATTGGTTGTGAAGGGTGTCTCTTTACCTTGATTGCCCACTTTTCAGTCCACTCCGCTTCATCCTCGCTCCATTTCATTCATTGCACTTCTCTCTCTTCCGCTTCGCTCCCTTGCAAAGTGGGCATCAAGGAGGGGCAATCTGTAGACACCCATTTTCGGCCTATAAGTTGAGCACATTTCTTGTTCATATCATTGATGTCCCAAATTGGTCATCATATTGAGTTCTTCTATGGCCAATCATGAGCCCATTCACCTTTAATTTCAAGTCCATTCTCAAGCCCATGGCCAAACACCACTTGAAATATCAAAACTGTGCAATCTGCCCAATCTTCCGAACATGCTGTCACTTTGAGAGCTCATAACGTCCTCATTTATAATTCAAATTTGGCATACCATACTATCATTTTGTAGACCTCTGAGTCTAGAATCCAACGCAAAAAATGGCGCATCAATCCGATATCTGTGGAGAGAGTTATGACCCTTTTCGTGGGACCTACGCGCACTGCCCCTAGTGACGCGGCCTGGTGCATGGACGCGACAAGAACGCGGCCCCACGATCTGACGCGACAGCGCCATGCACGTAAACATGTTTTTACATGTTTTTCGGTCTCTCTCTCCATCCTAGAGCCTATCTAAAGTCTCTTTGAGTTGGATTACGACCTAAACCTCCTATCCTCATCTCTAGGGAGCCCCAAGCCCATCCAAACTCTAGATAGACTCTAGAACACCCCCCAACTTGGGCTCTCTCTCTAACTCGGATGGGACTCTATCTCTCTCTTCAAACCATCCTAGGACTCTTTAGGGGATAGGGAAGGCTACCCTACGAGAAGAGGTCTCTGGAGGCTCTGCTCATGAGGTCCCATCGTCCCCAACGCAGAGGAGAAGCTGTTTCCTTCATGTTTTCCTCCTTTCTCTCTCATATCGCCTCTAGGACCAGCAGTACTTGCACGTCTTGTGGAGATCGAACCAGTCATATCTCTTCAAGGTTTCTTCATCAAAGTTGTCCCCACAGAGCCCTCTTCACCTCGAAGTGGAATCACGTTGATTGGTGGCTTGTGCGAAAAGTTACAGCAGATTGATCTTCACTTTCTCTCTCATATCGAGATCTGCACATGCGGGATTATCGTCTCTTCCACAGCCCAAACCAGGCCATATCTCTTCAAGATGTCTTCATGAAAGTTGTTCAAGACGTCCTCCTCTACGACCTCCAACTATAATCACATCAAACGGGGCAGTATTGTTTAGTTTTGATTTTTACTTTTCTTTTCTATGTTTTGCACATGAATACATGCTAGTTAGGGTTCCTCCCTCTCCTCTTTCATGATTTCTCCCCATGCATATTCTCCCCACGTTTCCTACTACCCAAGGGGTTTAAAACCACCCCCATGTCCGTTCCCTCCATGCTCCACATCTTTCTTTCATTCAAGAATAGCTACTACACTTAACATAGTCTACAGGGTTTTATTTCTTGTTTTCGTTGTTTTGGTAGGCACCCAAGCGAAGATCCACGAGCGGCTCTTGTCCTCTGGCCGGCTGGAGGACGGGAAGAAGGTCCCATCCATCATCTCCCGCACTAGAAGAGATCGCGACGGAGGAAGGCGACGCGACAAGAAACGCGTCTACCAGGACCGACGCTTCATCAGCATGGCCGCGGCCGTCCTGACGACCGCGACATCAGGTACTCCTCTATTCTCTCCCCCCCTTTCCTAGAGTAGTTAGCCCACATTAGTATCTTTATTTGGCGACTTGCTAGGTGGCGATCACATCTATTTTCCATGCTATCATATTTGATATTCTTGTCTGTGTTGAGGGGGTACAATCCGTGATTACAATGGCGTCACTATCTTTATGGTGAGAAGTTCATTGTGTTTTCTGACCATAAAAGCTTGAAGTATCTATTTTCTCAACACGAATTGAACATAAACAATAGAGGTGGTTGGAGTATCTTAAAGACTTCGACTTCACTATCAAGTGCATACAGGTAACAAATGCTGTGGCAGATGGCTCTAAGTAGAAAGCCAATGATCGCATTGTCGAGTCTAATGGTGGGCGAATGGATTATTAGAAGATTTTGCCAAGTTAAATATTGATGTTGATATCAAAAAGAAGGGATGTCTTCTTGCTAGTGTTAGAGCACAACCTACACTCTGGAGATATTATAGCACTTCAAGACAATGACCCTGTGCTCATGGAGATTAAGGCTAATCTAGACTAGAGGCAGGATTTCTCTTTAACTGAAGATGGAAGACTGATGTTTTGGGATCGAGTCTGTGTATCTGACCATGCAGAGAAAAAGAAGATGATTATGGATGAGGCTCACAAGACCAGGTATACCATTCATCCTAGAACTACTAAAATGTATCAGGATCTGAAAAGAAGCTTTTGGTGGCCTAATATGAAGAGGGAGGTGGCGGAATATGTCGCCAGATGCTTAATTTGTCAAAAGATCAAGGCGGAACACTTGCGACCTGCAGGTAAACTTAAACCCCTGGAAATCCCGGCATGAAAATGGGAAGGTATAGGGATGGATTTCATTTTTGGACTACCTAAATCTAGAGGTGGATTCGACGGCATATGGGTGATCGTCGACCGCTTGACTAAGTCCGCTCATTTTCTGCCAGTAAAGAACAAGTGGTCAGTTGATGTCTTAGATGCATTGTATGTGAAGGAAATAGTCAGACTACATGGAGTACCGGTGTCTATCGTGTCTGATAGAGACCCTAGGTTTACATCCCACTTTTGGAAAGGACTGCATTATTCCTTGGGATCTAAACTGAACTTTAGCATGGCTTTCCATCTGCAAACTGATGGTCAGACGGAGAGAACAAATCTGATGATCGAAGATATGCTTAGAGCCTATGTTCTAGACTTTAGAGGTAGTTGGCATGAACACTTACGACTTGTGGAGTTTGCCTACAATAATAGCTACCAAGCTAGTATTCAAATGGCACCATTTGAAGCACTCTATGGCAGGAGTTTTCGATCTCTAATATGTTGGTATGAAGTTCGTGAAAGGCAAGTACTAGGACCAGAGATGATAAGGGAAACTACAGAGAAAGTGAAGCTTATCAAAGAAAGAATGGCAGTAGCACAATAAAGGCAAAAGGCATATGCAGACAATAGAAGGAGAGACCTGGAATTTTAGGTTGGTGATCATGTATTCTTAAAGGTGTCTCCAGGCCGTGGGATTAGGCGGTTTGGCATTAAAGGCAAGTTGTCACCAAGGTTCGTTGAGCCTTTGGAAATCCTTGAGAGAATCAGAGAAGTTGCATACCGTCTAGTATTACCACCACAGCTGGATGGAATACACAATGTGTTCCACATATCCATGTTGAAGAAGTATGTACGAGATCCTTATCATGTCATAGACTATGACTACTGGAGTTCAATAAAGATGGAACATACCAGAGAGGGTTGATTGAGATCATGGACCGGGAACTGCGCCAGTTAAGGAACAAGGTTATCCCACTGGTGAGGTTAGATGGATCAACGCTTAGAGGAAGATGACACGTGGGAAACTGAGGAGCAATGCGCAAAAGTTATTCGGAGCTATTCAAATGTAAGTACACCTCACTTGTACAATACATTTCTCTCTATGAATTTGGGGACCAAATTCTCTTAAGTGGAGGACGGTGAAGCAACCCATAAAATCTAGTGATTTAAAAATTTAAATAAATGAAAATAAATAATTTTTGTATTATCGAAAGGGTAAAACATACGTACCATTATCATAAGTGCAAGAACACATCGGAAAATGCCATAAAAATTATAAATCGACCCCAAACATTATTCTTAAATGTTCCATAAAGAAATTCGTGCAACGTAAAATCCTATCGGCCAAGTGTACGTCACATTATGACTAATTATTTGAATTAGGAAACAAAGTCGGGAAACCGTTAACACGGAAATATAACATGATCATAAATTAAATAAACATGTTAGAGAGACTTCCAACATCATGTATTGATGACCCATTATCAGAATTGGGCCAATGGACAACATTTGGCTCAAGAATAAAATGAAGCAAGAAATACTCCAAAAATTCTTACCCTAATTGAGCTGAAAATAGAAAGAGGGAATTAGGGTAAATCCTAAGGAAATTAGCCTTTCTTGGCAACCCAAATTCGTGACTAGCCATGGTATGGGGTTGCCTAAAACCGCACACACTCTAATGGGGTGAGAAATCATCAAAATTAGGAAGGTGAGAGACCAAAACCAAAACCTTTCCTTCCTACACCCAATTGGACTCCTAAAAACCCTAGATGCATAAATGCTTGTTATGAAAACCTTGGGGATGAGTTTAGCAAGCATTGGAGGTGTGGGTAGCAGCTCTTGAGCACCAGAGGTGGAGGAAAACGTCCCAAGACGGAGCTTTTCTTCCCTGCTACATCTGCATCAACCTGTGCAGAGAGCTCATCTTGGAGTCAACCTAAGGTGAGTCAAACCTCAACTAAACCATGCAAGGCTTATACCCCAGGAAAGAGGGTCGAGTCTAGTTCCTAATGGCACTGGTTTGCAAAATTTTCAACCATAGGATCAGGAGTATTAAGCATTCTCCTTCGAGCGGTCTGAGCAAGGGCTTTCTGGAGGATGGGTCTTAACAAGTCAAAATGTAGTGATCTCGAGCCAAATCTAATTGAATCATATACCAATGTGTAGAGCATCAAGTCTATTTTCATGTGCATGCAGTTTCCTCAATTTTCATTGAGTATACCTCTAGTATTAAGCGTTTTGCCAAAGTCGCGGATGTTAATGCCTTTTTACATTCATGTCGATTTTTCACGCATCCTGAGGTCAAATATCATGAAACCAAAACCATAGTCCTCTTCTACTCCCTGTTCTCAGCAAGTTTCATGTTCACACTTTTGTCCCAAGAGCCCTAGATTAGGAGATATAAGCATAGCATGCATCGTGTGTCAATTTTCTATGTTTTCGGGCAAGAACCCAAAACGCGACGGGACCAGACGTCGCATTCTAACATGCAAGAACGCAACGTACAAGTCCGACGCATTCTTATGGAATGCGACCGTGCCCTACGTCACGATTTCAACTTCGATTGACCGATCCTGGCACCTTAAATTGTGCACTGCATGGTTTTCAGACCCTGCATGAAGGCGACGTAGCCCCACATTGCGATTCAGACATGTTTCCCGCTCATGGTTTTCACGCGATTTTTATATTATTTTTTGAATACATCTTTTGAACGCGACGGATCGAACCTTTGCGATTCAAGGGTGATGGTGACACTCTTTCTGTCGCATTATGAACGCGGCAGAGAGGTCCGTCGTGATTTGTTCATGAAGGTGACGATCAATACCGACGTGATTTACTCGTGTTCTGACTGTATAGTATTTTATGAAATGCAACGACTGTGTCCGTCGTGATTTTCAAGACCTAACCGAGACCTGTTTTACATGGTTTAGAGTTCAAGGTTTTCTAGTCTTGGTTCTGGTCAGTGCATGAGGTCTGTTCAGTGGCTTAAAAGCAGTCAACCCATGAAAAAGCTATAACTATATGAATGCTATTCTAATGACTCTTTAAAGATATGACCTATTCATGCAACTAGTGATTTGTTAATCTTGCTGTTCTATCTTGTTAAAATGATAATTGCTATCTTAAAATATTGCAAACCATGTCTAATTAAATGCATAGTTTCATCTCATGTTATCATGTTAATCGCTTTTCGCAAGTTTGGAACCGATGGAATGTGGATTGAGACACGTACTCACTACACACTTGCACATATAGGCAGCCCTTTCTTGGGGAATTGGAAACTCTCTGTTGGTCATTCCGCATCGACAGACTAGTGACCTTTTCTCTAAGACCTCTGTAATTCTCCGTACTCTGTAGATTCCCTCATGGAGACCGAGTTGGTTGTACAATTGAAGTTCCCTAGAGATAGCGTGCACTTCCTTTCTTCTCTTGTTCTCGTGAGTGTGATTTATAATCTAGACTTAAGCCATTAATGTAAAGAGAGAGCTAAAGTATAAATTGCGCCGTTATGCTGCCGAAATTATCTCTTGACTATTGTTACCATGAAATCATATTCACCTTACTTGCTACTTGTTTTCATCATCATCATGAACCTGACATTACACTTCCTTACAATTTAAAACTCTTATCGGCCATTAATGACTGTGGGTATCTACATTTAAAAATAGTGAGATGCTGATCGGGCACAGAGAGTGTCCAAGGGCTCCAGTCTAGCCCCAATGACGGAGAGTCATAAATATACTATTAACCATGGGGTATAATGATTACTGGCGTTGCATCTGTGCTGGGAGTACTTGCGTGTTGAATGCTAGATACAATAACCACATACACGTGTCCTATTGTGCATTTCAAGGTGGATCTTTCCTTTGTGTACATTAGTGTCTTCGTGCTTGATTAGTGTTACATGATCGTGCTCGTGCTTGCTTGCTTGTGTGATATGGCCATCCTGCAATTATTGCAATTCAAGTGACATCTTGCGTACTTGTTTCATGCCCCACTATTGATAACATCTTGCTCGTTATATCGTTCTAGATCTCACTCTATCACGTTCAATCTATCTAGCTTGTTCAAGTATCTTGTTTAATGAGTTTTAGTCGCACATGCATATCCTGGTCATCATGCTTACATGTCATCACTGGTGGAGTGAGAACATCCTTCCCCTATGGGGGAGGGTGCACTCTCCTAGTTTGAGGCCCTGAGGACCTTTTACGGAAAAAAAAAGATCATCATGCTTACCTAGTTCTAAATTGCTAATCACTTATATCATTGCCCGCACATTGAGATATAAATCCTACTGGGCTAGGTTGCTCATTCCCTACTTTTAACCATTCTAGGTGAATATGAAATTCAAGAAGAGGAGCAAGTCGAGGATGGGAATGCGTCCGAGTGATGAGGGTCCTAACACTTGTGTCTATTTATAGTTAGTTGCTTTGAGTGTTAGCTCAGTGTAGTAGGAAGTGAGGAATAATGTACTTTTCATTTTATTGAGTCTTAGTCCTGTTATACGATATTCGAAGAGTTGTATTAGTTCCCTTTGAAACAATGTGATGATATTTGAATACAATTTCAATTGAGTTCATTATTTGGGCCCTATTATGATGTTGCGTTGATACACATTTAGTGCTTGCTAGCTAGAGGCTTATTTGCCGACTGTTCACGTTTCGGAATATCGACTCGAATTATCCGAATTATTATCCGCTGCGTAATTCTCGGGACGTGACAAAGTCTGTCTCTCCTTAGTGGTGACAAAGGTACCTTGTGTACTATCAAGCCAAGGAAGCAGCACACTGCAAGGGTCTTCACTGGAACCTTACTATTCATTAGTTTTTGCATAAAGCAGCCAGTAAGAAGTTTGTTCCCCTTAGGAGAACTTGTCTAGTGATAACTTTTTTTTTTTGGTAAAAGCGGTCGATACCGATTTAGCAGATATTCTTAGAATGAATGAAGTAAATTGGGGCGTGATAATGTGGCCAGACTAAAAAGACGATTGTATGTTCCAGAAGATGCAGAAATTAGACAGAAGGTTTTAGAAGAAGCTCATAGATCAAGATACACCATCC
>JACBKR010006501.1:0-12123 GCA_014218235.1 Colocasia esculenta
TTAATATTACTACATGAAAATTGTTGTGTAAAAGAATAGTGCATGTATAAGTGAGAAATTGATACATGAGAATTGTTGTAGGTCATGACATCGAAGAGATTCCATGAATAAGTGATTCCATGTTACATACAAACATTTTTTTATTTCCATAATAGTTAGAATCACTATGAAATGAATGATTGCCAATGGGCTTAGAACTGTAGTAAGGAAAATTATATGATATCAATGAATGGATAGTTAATGTACTACCATGGTTTTTAACTTAATATACTGTTAATATCTTGAACTGTCTTTCATGTGATTTGCTGGGTCTTGTAGACTCATACTTGCCTAACATTTCAGGAGAGCCAGAGGATACGGAGGAGTTAGTGCAAACTGACTCAGAACGTGAGGACGTGGAGACTTAGCTTGTCCTAGAGAGTTTAGAGTGCCTCTTGTATGTGGATCTTATGTAATTTCCTTATGCAGCTAGTCATTAAAATGTAATAACTTTGGACTATTGTTACCTTTTTATGCATTAGATTTACTTTTGAATAAATGCTGATTGCAAGTGTTTAATTCCATATTCTGTCAATTATCATTGTAATTGAATAGTTATTTGTGTATATTTCAACCTGTATTGTAATTGTTGGATTCGTTCCACTGTAATACCTCTATTAGATCCAATGTGAGTTGGTGTAACTGTACTGGCTGGGTCTAAGAGGGTCGTTACAGAACTTGATTAGTATCGACCTGATGCTCATCTGGAGTCGACCTTATCTGATTCCTCCCCTTCAGCGCTAGCCAAAAAACAACTAGAGTCGACCTGTTCTTCGAGTAGTGTCGACCTCATGTGATACTCTGAATTTTTGCGCTACTGAAATTTCATCAAGCGTCGACCTAACCTTTGAATAGTCGACCTATGTACATCACCAAACTTCAGTATCTCTCCCATTGATACAAATGTGTTGACCTATGATTAACCAGTGTCACGTCCTGAATTTAGCAGCGGAATAAATATCGAGATGCGTGAACGATCCAATATAAGTATCACAGTCAAGTAACTCAGAGCAACAACTAACTATAACCACATACTTGAGACAATATATTGCCAACTAAAATACTCGTTCTTTCATTTCCATTCAACTAATTAAAAACCTTACATCATCCGAGCCAACCATAGGGCCCATTATTCAAATATAAAATTCATGAAAATGTTCGCTATTACATAACTATTCAAATATCTATTCCTAAACTATCAACTCCTCATAAGACGGGTGCTCTTCACTCTTGCCCTGCCCCATCGGACTCCACGAGATCCTCATCACTACCTGAAAGGACAGGATGAGGGGTGAGCGAACTAGCTCAATAGGATTTACTCTCAATGTGCGGGCATTAATATACATGATTAACATTAAATAGGCAAATATGCACATGAACATGATGACAATGCATAAATTTCTAACAAGTCAAATAGCTGAAGAGAATGAATATCATATCAAATCAAATATCGAATTTCATATATATGAAGGACAGGTAATTCAAGAATAGTATCAGAAGGAATTCAAGAATGAGTTCGTATCACATAAACAAGAATTTGGCCATATTCACACAGATATCACATATTCACGTGATCAAACGTATCATATCAAACTTATCATATCATATCAAACGAAGGCACATTCCCACAAATCTTGCACACAATTTGTGCCATGCCAAGCACCACAAGTCCATACTCCCGTGGTTAATAAGTACGTTGGGGCGCTCCTCCCCAGGACCAAACAAGGCCCCTATTGCACAGGCATTAGTCAAATAGACCGAAGTCCCACGTTGTGCCAATCAAACATATACATATTATGGCCACGGAATTTCAATAACATGCTCATTGTAATAAGGACATGATCATTCGTAGAGTTAAAGTAAGACAATAGCTCAAGAGATCAATTGGACAGCATAACACGTATCTTATGCTTCATAATGCATTATGTTTTGACAAGAGTGTGACTAATAACAGATCGTACTTGGTACAAGTGCTCTCTATCTCCAGGGTACTTTATGGTACACCAGCTCGGTCTCCATGAGGGAATCCATAGAGTACGGAGAGTTACGGAGGTCTTAGGAAAAAGATCGCTAGTCTGCCAATACGGAATGACCGGCAGAGAGCTCCCAATTCCCCAAGAGGGGTGTGCCTAATCGTGCAAATGTGTAAGTGACGTGTCATGGATCTTTCCTAAACATGTATGTAATTGATGAACGAATAACGAACATCGGAGGTACAGTCAAACAGGGCCAACTGTGAAGAAATCTAAATCGCATCGGCCTACATGGATTTTAACTTGAATCGCGACGGGATACCCCGTCGCGTTCATGAAACGCATTAAAATAACAATATAAAAATTAGCGAAAAACTTTGAGCGGAAACCATGTAGAATCGCGTCGGGTGTTCCCGTCGCGTATCAGATCAGTGCAGAAACCCATGCGGCGCGAAGTCTAATGTAGACCGTTGACTAGTTAGATGTTGAATCACATTGGATTACACGGTCGCGGTTTACTAATCGCGTCGGCCTTGGCGCTGGAATCGCGTCGCCTGGACCGGACGTGGTTCAAACCCAAAACCCAAAAATGTAGGAACCAGCAGCGCTCCTCTTACCAAGCTTATATCTCTCTATATACTGACATTTAGTCAAAACCTTTAAAATCAAACATGACTAGAACAACTAGTAGAATAACTTTCATGTTTTGGGTTGGATCTAATTCGGTTTCCATTCATGTGAAACTTCTGAAGAATGCAAGAAGCCCTAAACATGCATGACTTCGTTGCAACCTTCATGTCAGGCTTATAACCTGAAATCTAATGATATTTAGACACAACTCTCAACATAAAACATGACGAGGACAACGATTAGAAGAACTTAATTGTTTTGGGTTGAATCTAATTCGGTCTTGAATCACGTGCAACATATTAGAACATTGAAAGCCCTAAACATGCGCGACTTAGGGAAAACACTTATAAGTCGACAGATACACAATGAAAATTGGGCAAATCAGTGCATATAAAACTAGACATGCAGCACTACAGATGCTATAGGTTTCATTTAGTCTTGGCCCGAGATCACCTACCTTTGAATGCTAAGACCCCTTGCAGGTTCTGGGTTGATGCAGAGCGGTTGAGGAAGAACCATGATTTCCCCAGCCGTTCTCCTCTCCTCCTGCACCCTAGGCTTGCTCCTCACGACCCCAACTCGATGCCAAACCTTCCTTAAGAGTTTAGTGGCAAGTTCTTATAGCTTTAGGGTTTAATTTCATGTCCTAATGGTGTTAGGAAAGGGGCTGCGAAATCTACCTTGCACCTTCCAAATTTTGGGATTTCTTCTCCCAAATGGAGTAGCTACACCATGGGAAGGTGTCAAGCATGGTTGGCCATGATTTGGCTTGCCATGCTTGGCTAATAACACTCTTCTAAACCCTAATTTGCCCTTCCTAGTTACCACATATTTACATGTACGAATTTTGGGTATTTTCTTGTTCCAATTTTATTCTTGGGCCAAAAGTGATTCTTGGCCCAATTTTTTTAATGGTTCATTAACACATGTTGTTGGAAGTCTCTCCAACATGTTTATTTAATTTATGGTCATGTTATTTTTCCGCGTTAACGGTTTTCCGACTTAGTTTCTTAATTTAGGTAATTCGCCACATTGTGACGTACACAAGGCCAATCAGATTATTCGTTGCATCAATTTCTTCATGGAATACTTAGGTATAATATTTGGGGTTGATTTATAAATTTTACAAAATTTCTCGATGTGTTCTCTCACGTACGATAGTGGTACGCAAGTTTTATCCTTCCGATAATACATAAATTATTTATTTCTATTTATTTATAATTTTTATATCACTGACTTTTTCTGCGGTGCTACATTCCAAAAAGGGTTATCATTCCATGTTGTTTAAAGTCCACCCATCATTTTAATTTGTTCATGATCATATTTTATACATATAATAATGGATTTTCCAACTTATTACGATAATAATTCACAATAACTTTTAAACCTACCAAATAATTTTTATTGACCCAATTTCTTGATGAATCATTAGAGGATATTATTTGAAGTTCATCTATGATTTTTTATTTAATTTTCTGACTCATCTAAGTATGTGTGATAATGATTTCCCGACTTATTCCCTGATTACGATACTTAGTCGCAAAACGCCTTAAACTTGACCATCCGTTTTCCTTTGCACGATTTCTCTGTGGGTCATTAGGGAGTATTATTTAGAGTTGAGCTATGATTTCTACGGAATTTTATAATGGGTTTTTGTATGTACTTTAATGCACGTGTGTTTTTTGCTATTCACTATATTGAATTTATCGTTTTCAATTTGTTTCTAATTTTTCAATTACTGAATTTTCGAGGTGTTACATCTTCCCCCACTTAAAAGAATTTGGTCCCGAAATTCACATTTGTTTATGAGCTGGACTTACAGGGAATCTAATTGTGAATTACTCATAAAATAATGATTGATTGGTGATGTAACTTCAGGGTCAAATAAAAGCGTTTAGAATAATGCCTCTCTCATACCTCCTTCTTTGGTTTGTTCTGCCATTTATTCTTTGAGCTTGATTTCTCATTAGGGAAATCCTTAACCTTGTGGTCTTGGCTACGACAACGGAAACATTTATCCTAAAATTTTCAGCACTCCTCAGACCGATGATTTATTTTGTTCCAATGCTGGGATCTTTCTGCAGGAGCGGAAACTAGTTTCTTATTGCACTTCATTCTCTTGTGCGATCTGTTACTGTTGTTGGGCCGTTTCTCTCTGACTATAGGTTTGGAGTTTCCTGTGGTTGTAATTTGTTCTTCTTATTAGTTTCGCCAACTCCTTTGTCCTCCATAGACCTTTCCTTTCCATTTGTATCTCCCTTAGCCATTATTAGGGCATCCTCTAACAGTTGAGCAGCTTGTCGTAGTGCTTTGGTTAATCTTGGACTGATCTCTATCCATCCATAGATGGTGTAGGTATATCCTCCATTGCTGTTTATTTAACTTCCTTCAAAAATAAATTATCACACGGTCAGTCTTCTTTACTCCTGTCAATACCTTTTATCATATAATATTTAGTCACTAAATAAGATTTTGGACTTAGCCCATGTTTCTACCCAATCTCACCTGGTAGGTATAGAGTGCTTGACACAAGCTGAGGGTTCCAATGACACTTATCCTATCATTCCTGATTGCCTAGGACTTAGGGAAAGCCCAGGCTCTGATACAAACTGTCATGCCACAAAATTTAGCAGCGGAATAAATATCGGGATGCGTGAACGATACGAATATAAGTATCACAGTCGAGTAACTCAGAGAAACAACTAATTATAACCACATACTTGAGACAATAATATTGCCATCTAAAATACTCTTCTTTCATTTCCATTCAACTAATTAAAAACCTACATCATCCGAGCCAACCATAGGGCTCATTATTCAAATATAAACTTCATGAAAATGTATCACTATTACATAACTATTCAAATATCTATTCCTAAACTGTCGACTCCTCATAAGACGGGTGCTCATCACTCTTGCCCTGCCCCATTGGACTCCACGAGATCCTCATCACTACCTGAAAAGGACAGGATGATAGGGGTGAGCGAACTAGCTCAGTAGGATTTACATCTCAATGTGTGGGCACTAATATACATGATTAACATTTTAAATAGGCAAATATGCACATGAACATGATGACAATGCATGCATTTCTAACAAGTCAAATAGCTGAAGAGAACGAATATCATATCAAATCAATATCGAATTTCATATCCGAAGGATAGGTAATTCAAGAATAGTATCAGAAGGATTCAAGAATGAGTTTGTATCGTATAAACAAGAATTTGGCCATATTCATACAGATATCACATATTCACGTGATCAGACATATCATATCAAACTTATCATATCATATCAAACGAAGGCACATTCCACAAATCTTGCACACAATTTGTGCCATGCCAAGCACCATAAGTCCATACTCCGCGGTTAATAAGTACGTTGGTGCACTCCTCCCCAGGACCAGACAGGGCCCCTATTGCACATGCATTAGTCAAATGGACGAAGTCCACATTGTGCCGATCAAACATATACATATTAAGGCCACAGAATTTCAATAACAAGCTCATTGTAATAAGGATATGATCATTCGTAGAGTCAAGGTAAGATAATAGCTCAAGAGATCAATTGGACAGCATAACGACGTATCTTATGTTTCATAATGCATTAATGTCTTGAAAGAGTATGACTAATAACAGATTGTACTCGGTACAAGTGCTCTCTATCTTCATGTACAACCAGCTCGGTCTCTATGAGGGAATCCATAAGAGTACGGAGAGTTATGGAGGTCTTAGGGAAAAGATCGCTAGTCTACCAATACGGAATGACCGGGAGAGAGCTCCCAATTCCGTAAGAGGGGTGTGCCTAATCGTGCAAATGTGTAAGTGATGTGTCACAGATCTTTCCTAAACATATATGCAATTGATGAATGAATAACAGAACATCGGAAAGCACATAAATAAAGGAAAGCCCACATGCAAGTCATGATAGAAAACTCAACTAAACAAGTCCATTCTAATCATGTATTCATCACATATCTTATCATGTCAATTTCACGTTAAGGTAGATCACAAGAAGAGATTCAAATGAACATAAGATCAATCACATAATACACATTAGAATCATGTTCATGTCATTACCATTTTCAAATTGGTTGATTACTTTTAGGCCAATGCACACTATGTAACCGTATGTCACATGCTTACAAACCAAGAAAACTAACATGCTGACTGACTAGTAGGAAAGAACAGTCTTGGGTCGGTCCTTCAATCGCGTCCTACACAGTAGACGCTTTTCAAAACACGATGTACAGTTAAACAGGGCCAACTGTGAAGAAATCTAAATCGTGTCGGCCTACATGGCCGCCTTTTAACTTGAATCACGACGGAATACCTCGTCGCATTCATGAAATGCATTAAAATAACAATATAAAAATCGGCGAAAAACTTTGAGCGGGAAACCATGCAGAACCGGTCGGGTGTTCCCGTCGGGTATCAGACCGACGCAGAAACCCACGTGGCGCGAAGTCTCATACAAACCTTTGACTGGTCAGACGTTGAATCGCATTGGACTGCACGGTCGTGGTTTACTGAATCACGTCGGCCAAGGCTGACAGGATACCAGGCGTTGGAATCGTGTCACTTGGACTGGACGTGGTTCAAACCCAAAACCCGAAAACGCAGGAACCAGTAGCGCTCCTCTTCCACACTTATATCGCTCTATATACTGACATTTGGATAAAACCTTCAACATGAAAATGACTAGAAGCCCTAGCAGAAGAACTTTCATGTTTTGGGTTGGATCTAATTCAGTCTCCATTTGTGTGAATCTTCTGAAGAATGCAAGAAGCCCTAAACATGTGTGACTTCATTGCAACCTTCATGTCAGGCCTATAACTTGCAATATAATGACATTTAGACAAAACTCTCAACATAAAATGATGAGGACAATGATTATAAGAACTTGCATGTTTTGGGTTGAATCTAATTCGGTCTTGAATCACATGCAACATATTAAGAACGTGAAAATCCCAAAACATGCGCGACTAAGGGAAAACACTTATAAGTAGACAGATACACAATGAAAATTGGGCAAATCAAGTGAATATGAAACTAGACATGCAGCACTACAAGATGGTATAGGTTTGTTTAGTCTTGGCCCGATATCACCTACCTTTGAACGCTAAGACTCCCTTGTAGGTTCTGGGTCGATGCAGAGCGAGGTTAAGGAAGAACCACGATTTCCCTAGCCATTCTCCTCTCCTCTTGTGCCCTAGGCTTGTTCCTCACGACCCCAACTTGATGACAAACCTTACTTAAGAGTTTAGTGGCGAGTCTTATAGCTTTAGGGTTTAATTTCATGTCCTAATGGTGTTAGGAAAGGGGCTGTGAAATCTGCCTTGCGCCTTCCAATTTCGGGATTTCTTCTCCCAAATGGAGTAGCTACACCATGGGAAGGTGTCAATCATGGTTGGCCATGATTTGGCTTGCCATGCTTGGCTAATAACACTCTTTTAAACCCTAATTTGCCCTTCCTAGTTACCACATATTTACATGTACGAATTTTGGGTATTTTCTTGTTCCAATTTTATTCTTGGGCCAAAAGTGATCCATTGGCCCAATTTTGTTAATGGGTCATTAACACATGATGTTTTAAGTCTCTCCAACATGTTTATTAATTTATGGTCATGTTATTTTTCCGCGTTAATGGTTTTCCGACTTAGTTTCCTAATTTGGGTAATTCGTCACATTGTGACGTACACAAGGCCAATCAGATTATTCGTTGCATCAATTTCTTCGTGGAATACTTAGGGATAATATTTGGGGTTGATTTAATAATTTTACGAAATTTTCCGATGTTGTTTCTCACGTACGATAGTAGTACGTATATTTTATCCTTCTGATAATACATAAATTATTTATTTACAATTTTCAAATCACTAACTTTTTCCATAGTGCTACACCATTCCGAAAAGGGGCTATCAATCCATGTTGTTTAAGTCCACCACATTATAATTTGGTTCATGATCATATTTTATACACATGATAATGGATTTTCCAACTTATTACGATAATAAGTCACAATAACTTTTAAACCTTCCCCAAATGATTTTTATTGACCAAATTTCTTGATGAATCATTAGAGGATATTATTTGAAGTTCATCTATGATTTTTTATTTAATTTTCTGACTCATCTAAGTATGTGTGATAATGATTTCCCGACTTATTCCTCGATTACGATACTCACTCGCAAAACGCCTTAAACTTGGACCATCCGATTTTCCCTTGCACGAATTTCTTCGTGGGTCATTAGGGAGTATTATTTACAGTTGTGCTATGATTTCTATGGAATTTGCTATTCGGTTTTTGTATGTACTTTAATGACACATATTTTACTAATATTAATTTTATCGTTTCAATTTATTTCTAATTTTCAAATTACTGAATTTCTGGGGTGTTACAACCAGAGTCAACACATGAAAGAGGACTTTGACTTTATGAAAATTCCTGTGATGCAAATAACTTGTGTTAGATATTTATGACATTTTGCTTGATTTATGACATCATCAATACCAGGGACACAACATAAGCGAGCACACGAGGGACACAAAGATTTATCTTGGTTCGGCCCCTCCAAATGAAAGTCCTACATCTAGTCCCCAAGCAAACTCTTAGGATTTCACTAACCACCAAGTAACCTTGGTCTTCCCTTAAACAAGAGGCATACAACACCCAGCACCCAGCTGGCCTTCTTCTCTTTCCCGGGCAAGAAGGTAGCCCACTGTTTCACCTCAACTAGGTGAATCTTTCACGACTTAGAAGCAACTCACTAGAACACACTCCAGCAGATCTTCCATTCAAACAAGGGGAACAATGGTACAGATCCTAGATGGTCACCACTAGGCGCAAGCTGGTCTTCCCTTCTAATCAAGGGGAACGCTTGCACAGCAAGTCTTCTCTTCCAACTGAAGAGGAACACTTCTGAACACAGAAGCTAGGACCTGGAGCCCCTATATCAAGCTCAAGATACACAATGAAATGCTTGATCTGTGACTGAGCCTAAGAAAGAAAGAGTTTACTGTAAAAGACTCTTCTTAGGCTAAACCTCCAGTTCTCTCTCTCTCAATACACAAAGACACATAGAGAGAGAATGAGGAAGAAGGAAGACGGCTTGAATGCTTCAGCTTGAATGGGCTCGGGCTCTCTTCCTTTCTACTAGAGTGTGTATGGAGTTGGATGCTCACTAGATGTACACTCCTGAATGATCTTAAGGTTTTTCACTCTCTTGTTCTCTTTTGCCTTTGCTTCATCCTTTTATGGAGCAGCTTGAAGAGGATCTGTTGAAGAATAGTCATTGCTCTTGTTTTTCTCCTTCTTCTTTTCTGCTCTCCTTTCTTGAGTCTAATGACTTATTGTTGCCCAGCTAGCAAGCCCAGAGGGGGTGAATGGGATTCTAAAATTTGATTATCTAAACCTGTCATCAAAATGATCAACACAAAACACTATGTTCGACTGTTAGTGTTAGTAATAAAGAAAAGATAACAATCACACGACACAAGGATTTTATCCTGGTTCGGACCTCCTCTCCAAAGGAGTCCTACATCCAGTCCCTAAGCAACAACTCAGGATATCACTACCCAACGGTACAGTCCCCCTCAAGGACACTTACACATCCAACCGCAGCTGGCCTTCTTTTCACAACCCGAAGAGGAAAACAACACCCTAATTCACAGATCTTCCTTCAACACGAAGGGAACACACACCACCAATTTCCAACAGGTCTCTCTTCACACACGAAGAGGAACTTCTCAAGAAAGTGAGAAAATAGGTGAAATGCCCCTAGACCAAGCTTATAGCAAACGCTTGATCTGAGGCAGTGACTGAGAGAGAAAGATCTAAAATAAGAAAATCTCTCAGATCACAAGGGCTCTCCAAAACTAACAACAATGAGGCACTGGAGAGCAAGAGCTACAAGGTTGGAGTGGAAAGCAAGAAGCTCTTCTGCTAAGACTCTATCACCTCCAGATTTTTCATTGAGATTTTGAACACTTCAAAGGTGCTGTTACAGGAGTCTTCAATATATATCATCCTCTTGCTGAATTAGCCGTTTAGATGACCGTTGTCTCTAGGCTTTATAGACACGCGAATTTGGCTCCCCGTGGGTAAATTTCATGTTGCGCCATAATGCCACAAATGGCCCTCATATTGCCTTGCAAGAGTGTTTTCCCCAATATTTATGGATCTCACCCTTTCTTCCTGGTGCTTCCCCTCCATTTCCAAGGCTGGCCGGAGGTTGTGGGCTTCATTTCTTGTCGCGACGGGTCTTTGGGGTGCGATCATCATGTCGCGACAGGCCTACAGGACGCGTTAATGAAGATAGCTGAAACGCATCCTGCAAGGCGGACGCGATTCCAAGTCGCGCCGGACATCTTTGGCGCGACTAGGCCGAGAGGACCTTATCGCGGCGGCCGTAAGCAACACGACAAGGAGTTTGTTTATTTTATTTATGGAAAATGCCCAATACGATTTTATGAACGCTTTGGCCATCGGCGACGCGTTTCTAATGTCGGTTTTGGCAAGTTGTTATAAATATAATATAGAAATCCCTTAACGCGTCCTACCGTCCCGACGCGTTTCAAATCAAGACGCGTTAAACCTAGCCTCAAAAGTCGTCGCACTCAAGCGCTCGGACCTCAAAATCACATGAAATATCTGAATCACATCCACCTAAGCCGCTGTGATTAGGTCATAGGCCTGACACGCCAGACCCCAGAAGTCGTCGCATATATGGCCCACGTGCCCGAAACGAAGTCGCGGCAGGGTAGGCCAACGCGTTTCGAGAACGCGGCGGTTATCCCCGACGCGATTCTGAAGGCGGTGCCATGCCGTGATCATCGCGCTTTATGTCAAATCAAATGTCAAATGCAGCACTTCCTAATCGCGGCAGCCAGTGCAGATGCGATTCTAATCGCGGCCTGCCGCTCGGACACATTTCATTCTGAAGTTTGCGTCTGCTGTACCAGACACAATTCGAAGATTTTACCTTTATAAATAGACCCCTGAGGGTCATTTGTAGAGGGGGTTCCATTTTGTTTTGGTGTCGCGGTGGCTGGCGCGTCCCGCTTCTCTGTCGCGGCGGCCAAGTCCGGCGCGACTCTGTACACCTTACTATTTATTTCTTGTACATCTTCCCTGCTTACTGCTTTGATTATTGTTCTTGAGTGCCTGTTCGGAATCGCGGCCAACACAGAGGATGTGTTTATAACACGTCCCCTATATTGGACGCGTTTCATTTTACTGTCGCGCCGGCACATGCCGACGCGTTATTATCGCGGCGGCAAAGGCCGACGCATTCTCTACCAGCAGTCCGTCCACAGGGACCAGACGCGTCACTGATAGCCTTCTGGGGCTCTCAGTTCCGCATCCTGGTGACTGGACGTGTGACGGCCCTGGATATTTATGCCCAATAAGGCTCCATATCCAGATCCGCCTCTCGCGAACGGACCGAAGTCTCACAAGAGATATCTCACACACGTGTCCA
>JACBKR010006502.1:0-12094 GCA_014218235.1 Colocasia esculenta
AGCTGAGATACACGTGAATATAGAACAGAGTAGCAGAAGTAAAAGACTACTGTCTTCATTCATTCATCATCCACATTTAAACATACATGAAATTGCAATGACATTAAAGAACTTAAAGTTCACATAATTTAAATTGCTGAAAATTTAATACATAAATGTCCACCATTATACATTCTTTCCATGATAACACTAATACAACGTTCAATTTACATACTATGAAATGCAAAAGTCACAAGTACTCCAAAGACTAATCTCCGCGCTCGGAGTCCGTCTCCACCGTCTCCTCCAACGGTGCCACATCACCAACTACACCTGTACGCCGAAGCAAGTAGTGAGTCTAAAGACTCAGCAAGTAACACCACTCATACCATACACGTACATGTCATAGTAGGCTCTACACACACACCATTGCAAAAACTCAACATGTATCATGCTAACGTTTGAAATGAATAACCAACCATGATAATTCTATAAGTAAACACATGATGCATGCTTTCAGATTTCCTTATCAAGATAAATTCCTAACACATGTTCTCTAATCATTCCTACTCATGAAATTCTACTTTGCATTTTAACTAAAACATGAAAGCACTTAGCATGATTATCCTACGTACATGAAACAAAACACACCTAGCATGGAATCTACACATTCTTGTGCATGCACACAACATTTTACCACTTTAACTTGCTGATTTTCACATGATTTAGCAACCATAACCCTACACATGAGAGCTACAATGTTATTTAAATACAACATGTGAACAACCAAACATGAAATCTTGTGCACATACTTGTTAATTGTCCCTAGCATGGATTCTAGGCATTTTACACATATAACATGTTCCTAACATAATGAAGCTACTGATTTAACATGGTTTCAGATTTGTCACAACATGGATTACAATATCATATCCTCACATTTTGGTCTCACATTTTCTTTACACAATTTCCAATTCACATAACTTGCACTTTACACATACACATTACACATTGTTCACTTTCACATTAACACATGAACACATGCACATTTACACATTCACATTTACACTTTCACATTTAGTGCCGTGACACATAGTCCAAACCACCAAAGAAGGACACAACACATCACATCACATAGACGCCATCTAGGCAATACAATGGCGACTCTTGGACTGCGCAGACCGGGAGAACAAGTCTCCACCCTAACCAGTGGTACTTGTCCACCTCTAGGATTTCCCCTAATGCCCTTAGGGTCACTTACATATAGAACCTTCTCAGGGGGACTTTTCCCGATACGGTTCCACTGCCCTGTGGAAGCAATGTCACACTTGGCACAATTTACACATTACATATTTTTACCGATTTTACACATGGGTTTACACATGTCACTCTCAATTCATTCACTTTCTCACTCACATCAACTCCTCTATTTTTGTCCTAACATGGCACTACAATTACAGAAATGTAGCATTCAGGAAATTTCACTATCAGGTCGGATTACACCTAAATCGAATTGTTTCACATTGGCATGCATAAAACACATTTACATGAAAAAATTCATATTACATTAAATACTGGTCCAAATGACCTAAAATTTTAACCACAAGCTATTTTCGGTTTTAGGATTCCTCATGCAAATTTTCAGATTTTTTCTGAGCTAAAACAAATTACAGAAAATCTAACATTTCTTTTCACATTAATTTAACATGGAGTTACACACAAGCACAGTTTTAACCACTCACTGTCTGAACCCTAACAGGCATGGAACTACAGAATTCATCCCGAATTATTGGACAATCCATTAATTTATGAAGATTTATCATGACCTAGCATGATCTCTATTTTTCCTAAACAATTTTGCAATAATTCACACAAGCATGGGAATAATCTCAGAAATCTAGAACAAGGACTGAACCTCACATGCATAATCCACGAATTAGGGCATTCAGACTTGTCCTAATCATGCAAACATGGTTTAACAAGATTAAAAGTCATCACACATGTATCTTCATGAATTAATTAAGTCCTAACATTCATGATAATCCATCCACACACACCACATCCAACACACCAACAATATACATAGCATATAAATGATTTACAGTATATCCTCATCGTGAAACATATCGAAAATAGTCGTATAGAAGGGCAGAACAGGTCACTGTTCTGTCCAGATGAACTTGGCGGCGGTCTCTGGCCGCTAATTCAAGGTCAACGGCATAGTCGATGGACGCTAAGCATAATCTTAGCGGCAAGGGACATTGTCGTCAATGCCAGGTCTGTGCAGAACACAGACTCGAGCTCCAAAGATGGGGTGAATTTGGGGGTCTAGGACACGAGGGAAGATATACAAAAAATTGAAAAACCACCTAGACACATACAGGGACGTTATGAATGGGTACTTGCCTTTTAGAAAATTACACCAATGGACCTAGGGCTTGGAGAAGCTCTCCTTGGGCCAGTCCCAAGAAGCTCTGAGAATGCTTACTCCGGGTTCCTGAGCAGCTCCAGTGCCTCCGAGGTTGGGGAGGCCTTCCTCGTCGATCCAGCAAACTCCTTGAAGCAGCAGAACCCCGGAACAATCTTCAGGTTGTGGGATTTTGGGTTCCAAAGTGGGGGTTTCCTCAGTTCAGAAAGTAGGGTTTTCTTCTTCTTTCTCTCTTGTAAAGAGGCAAAGAGAGGGTTGGGGAAGCAAATTCGGGTTTAGATATATGGGAGAGGCTTCTCTCCCACGCACAGGGGTGACATGATGGCTCTCAGACCGTTGGGAGACAGCTCCCCAATGGGTGAGTTGCCTTGGTTCCGGAATTTCTGGGTCTGCAACGCATGCAGGTCAGAGAAGTTGGCGTCCATATCGTTGGACGCTGGGATTAGTGTTGGCGTCCATGGGTGGACGCTGACAACATCGACGTCATGCTATTGACGCCAATATGGCCTTCGGCCAGAAGTCTAAAACATGCAGAAACCATGCACCTTTACACCTATATACATGCTATATGTATACGTATCATGTACACACTACCATCAAGCATTACATACATTATTTTACTAAGCTATACACATACACACATAAGTATACCACTAATACATACGTAGATACATACATACGTACATATACGACACGAATTATTTACATGCAATAATCCAGAAAAATTCGAGGGCCTTACACCCTCTCCCCCTTAAAAGAAACTTCGTCCTCAAAGTTAGAACGACACTACTCAAACAAAAGGGGATACTTCTTCTTCATCGCATCCTCAAGCTCCCAAGTAGCCTCCTCTCGTGAGAAGTTCCGCCATAGACCTTCACCGACGCAATACTCTTGTTCCGGAGATGCTGAACCTTTCAGTCAAGAATAGCTACTGGTTGCTCGACATACGAAAGATCTGGTTGGATCTCCACTGGCTTATGACTAATCACATGAGACGGATCTCAGACATACTTCCTGAGCATAGATACGTGGAATACACGATGAACGCTAGCCAAAGCTGGGGGTAATGCTAGCTCATATGCCACGCTGCCCAAACGTCTGAGAATCTCATATGGGCCAATGAACCTGGGGCTCAACTTACTATGCCTGCCAAACCTGACAACCCTCGAGTAGGCGATATCTTCAAGAAGACATGATCGCCAACCTCGAACTCCAAATCCTTTCTCCTGTTATCGGCATAACTCTTATGCCTATCCTGTGCCGCAACAAGCCTCTTCCTGATAAGCTGGATCTTATCCGAAGTTTCCTGAACTAACTCTGGTCCGATCAATTGCCTATCACCAGTCTCCTCCCAACACAAAGGAGATCTGTAGGGCCTACCATACAATGCCTCGAATGGAGCCATACCAATACTCGCATGAAAGCTGTTGTTGTATGCGAACTCCACAAGAGGTAAATGATGCTCCCAATCATCCTTCCAATCCAGAACACACGCTCTCAACATATCCTCGAGCGTCTGGATAGTCCTCTCGGACTGTCCATTGGTTTGGGGATGAAACGCCGAACTGAGCTTTAGCTCCGAACCTAAAGTATCCGAAGACCCTTCCACAGCCTCGAAGTGAATCTCGGATCTCGATCCGAAATGACCGACTTCGGCACACCATGCAATCTAATGACACCACTAACATACATCTAGCTAAACTCTACTGACTGCTTCTTCTTCATAGCCAAGAAATGAGCAGTCTTCGAGAATCTATCTACAACTACCCAAATCGAGTCATTGCCCCTTCTAGATCGAGGCAAACCCGAAACGAAGTCCATAGTGACAGCTTCCCACTTCCACACTGGGATATCCATCCTCTGCATAAGGCCAGATGGTCGCTGTCGCTCGGCCTTCACTTGCTGACACACTAGATGTGACGGACCGGGGTATTTATGCCCAATAAGGATCCATATCCAGATCCGCCTCCCGCGAACGGACCGAAGTCTCGCAAGGGATATCTCACACACGTGTCCAGAGAGTATAAAAAAAGACAACCACAAGAATATAAGACACAAGAAAGTACATGTGCTCATATCTGTTCACTGATTTGTACAACTGTCCCATTACATTAATACATGTCCAATTAAAAGAGTACAACTACCTGGGGCATACCCGAGGAGCACAAGCTCACACACACTAACTACTAAACAACTGCTGGTGGTACAAGTCTGACACAACGCCGCTGCAAGCCAAACACACGGCAAGCCCTGAAAAGAACTGTAGGGGAGTGAGCCTCAACAAGTCACTAGCTTAGTAGGGGCTACCAAAACAAAACGTAACCACAACACCTCAACCCCAATGGGTCTCACTGGCAACATCAATGGCCAAAACAATTCATGCTCACATCATGACAATAAATAACAATTAAACATACTCATGATAATAAACACAAAGTCCTCAGAAGGAAAGTAGGGCTACAGGACTAACATAAAATCATTAGTCAGCCCAACTACTAAAGTGCCTAAACACAGTCTCACTGGCACACTGCTACAACAACTGGTTGCCTAAACTATAAGCCACACAGGCAGGTCACTGCCTAAGCTGCAAGCTTCACAAGCAAATCTCGAACACTTAAGTAACATGACTGCTAACAAAGAGCATGTCCTTTATACTCCAAATCACACTACGTCGAGAGCCACACATAAATGGTAGGACTGGCTACAGCTAGCTAGTTCATCACACACTAAATCCATAATCGGAACATGCCCAAGAAGGGTAAAACTCAACAAGTGGAAGGTCTCACACGGCCTCCACGGAGCATAGCTCTACTAAACCACAATATGCCTAAGCCACAAGCCTCATCGACAAAATACCCACAAAGGTAACATATTAATAATCACAAACTAATCCACAATAAAATATAAACAAAGATCTACTTAAAACAGTTAGGATACAACAAGTGGCAGGTCAAACCACAAGACCTCCACAACACACAAGTACCGAAAAGGTTGGTACACAATGTACCACCACAAAACTACAAAGTAACCCACGAAGGAAATAGGTACATGCTACTCTGAGGTACCACAACACAAACACCCGAACAAGGGTATAAGTAGGTGATAAACACCACACTGAACCACGATTATATTGTGCCCTCACTTAGACACAACATTACAAGTGAAACCTTAATCGACGAGTCACACAAACCACAACTCAGTCACAGCTGTGCCAACACTAGGGCACACCTCGAATTGGTCAAACCTCGACCACGAGTCATAAACTCATAAACCACAGCCAGTGGCAAAGCACGAGTCAAACTACAGCCAGAATAGCAAAGCACGAGTTAGAAAGAACGACGCCACCACACGGAACGGACTACTAGCTGATCAGGCCAGTATCCAACCTGGACACACAACACAAGAACAACCTCTCAGCCTCGTAGTCATGGACGAAAGGTCCAACTGCCGCTCCACAAGGAAGAAGTCAAACAACTGTGGAGACCAACCAACACCACACCTGCAGACACACAACTGCAGGCTCATGCCTGGCACCTCTAGAGTCTCTGGCCGGAGCACCCTAAAGTGAGGCACTGGAAAATAGGACTAGCTGGGGACCAGTGACGTCTACTGGTGTCCGTACCCCCAACTACGAGCGCGCTACAAGCGACACAAGAACAAACTCTGGGAAGTCGCTGCCCCACTGCCGTCTTTCCCTCAGCCGGACGTACAACTCAATCTCAGGAGTGAGGGTGTCCAGGAAGACGACACAGACCTCAACGTTACAAACACAAGTACCGGGACAAAACCCCCACGAGAAAACAAACACACGTGCCTGGCTCACAAAGAACCTGGGGTACCCGACTAGAGAGGCATTCCGGAATAGGCGCCGGACCACCACACTCGGCTAGCACAAACCACGATCTTACACATATAGCCTTTACTTATAATTTACGATATACAGTGTTAGGATTAGCTTAACATTGGTCACCATATGACCCCAAAGCTATCCCACACCAACACATACCTGAACCACAAACTTGCCTATCATTGGTCATGAGGTGACCTTCGTGGCAACACACACCACTTAATACATAAATCAATATATTATATTCGAAAGACAACAACGAACCAGGGATAGGACCTTCACTGCCCAAACACCACAAAGTCATGGCTAGGCTCACACAGGAACCTCACTGCCCAGTTACTACAACAAATCATAAGAATTATATTACAACAAAATGTGTAGTATATACACACTCAAACCACGTAAACAACACGTGTATACTACACCCTGGTTGGTGTACCATACGTCTACCACGTGAACCACATGTCCAACACATGGACAACGCACTCCAAGAGTGCCACGGGTGCCAACGCACCACACATATTACGTAAAGAAATTACGTACATCACACATCATTCACGTAAAACATGCCCATTACATGAGCAGTATGCTCCAAGAGCATAACAAGTGCACTGGCTTACACCGGTCATCGCCATGCACACACAAACCGTAATATTCATAATCAGAAAGCTACGTAAACCAGACTGCATGAATACATGCACAAGTTGGCGGCAACATCGATTGCCGCTTATAGGAAGTAGACGGCAATGGATCTGGCCGTCTATATCCCGGCTGATGAACCTGGCGACCAACGATGTTGACGCCAAGATCTTCAGCTTCTACTCCTGCAGAAACCCTAACCGATCCACATGCATTCCTGATCCGAAACCATTAAGAAAATAGGAGGAAACAGTTCCTCTAACTCCCATGCATTATAATTAAACTAAAACAGCATGCTTTACTACATAAAATCATCAAACCACCCATTATCCCCGTATGGGTACCATGACCCGAAATCACCATTTTCATGCAGATTCATGTTATCTAATACATTAACACGACCTACAGGAACTACAAGGTCATTCCCTACCTCAGAACACGCTCAAACCCTCCGAATTCCCCGGTTCACACCGAACCCTCCGCGAGCTCCCACGGAATTGCACCACGCCATGGCGTTTCCTCGTCCGATTCGACAACGCCACACACTCTCCGATCCTCCAACCACCCTTCAGTACCTGCTGGAAGCTTTAGAAACACGGGGACACGAAGCTAGGGCAAGGGGAAGAGAGAGACAGGTGGAAACCTGCTCTCGGGTGACTCTATAACCTGCAAAATTCTCAGGTTGACGTCAACCCCTCTGCCGCCAAGACAACCGCCACCCTAAACGTCCACATCTAATGCCGCCAAGATCATGCAGTCAACGACAACTTACCTGGACGCCAACAAGTCAACGACTACCCCTGGCCGCCAACTCCTACTCAACTGCAGCAGGTCCTATTTCATTTCGGGACCTAACCTGCACCACACCTACACACACCACGCGTCTACACCACACTGGCCTTACAACAGCCATCACAACCACAACACACACGATCCAAAAAGGATCCGAAAATAAGCGACGTTACACTAGACATCTAGACCATAATCCGCAACATCCTTCTTCATGCCGGACCACCAAATGATCTCTTCAAATCCTGATACATCTTAGTGTTACCCGGGTGAATAGAGAATCGCGACCTATGAGCCTCCACTAACACATGCTCACGGACATCTACTAAATCAGGGACACAAACACGGTGCTGAAATCTAATCACACCGTCCTCATCACGAGCAATGCCTGCCTTTCCCACTAACTCTAAGAGTCTAGGGTCAGCTCCCTGTCGCTCGATCACCTCATCCAAAACAGAGGATCTAAGGGATAGCTGAGCTACAAAAGCCTGACACAGCGATGGCTCTAACTCGGTCATAGAGTACGCCGCATCCTCCAACATCTTCCAATCCTGCTGGAGCGAAGACCTCTTTCTACAGCGTATTCGCTACGACATTCGCCTTTCCAGGGTGATACTTAAGGTCGAAGTCATAGTCCTTCAAGAACTCAATCCATCTCCTCTGCCTTAGGTTTAATTCCTTTTGGGAGAAAAGATACTTCAAGCTCTTGTGGTCGGTAAACACCTCAAATCTGACACCATTAAGATAGTGCCTCCAGATCTTTAGTGCATGAACCACTGCTGCGAGCTCCAGTCATGAGTCGAATAGTTCTTCTCATGCTCCTTCAACTGACGAGAAGCATAAGCCACTACCCTTTCTTGCTGCATTAGCACACAGCCCAAACCAATCTGAGACGCATCCGTATAAATGGCAAAGCCCTCTAGACCACTAGGCAATACCAATACGGGAGCAGAAGTAAGCTTAGCCTTCAATAGCTGGAAGCTACGCTCACATGCCTCAGACCATACGAACTTCTCACCCTTCTGGTCAGCTTTGTCAAGGGGGCGGCGATGGATGAGAACCCACAATGAATCGCCGATAGTAACCAGCTAACCAATAAAACTACGAATCTCCGAAGGGGTCTTGGGAACCTCCCAATCTATAACTGCCTGGACCTTTGCTGGATCAACTGCAACACCAGCGCCGGAGATAACATGCCCGAGGAAATGTACCTTGCGCAATAAAAAATCGCACTTGCTGAATTTAGCATACAACTGGTGCTCACGAAGAACCTCTAACACTAACCTCAGATGCTGACGGTGCGCGCCTCATCCGGAGAGTAGACCAACATGTCATCAATAAACACTACGACAAAGCTATCTAAATAGGTCTAAACACCCGGTTCATGAGATCCATGAATGCTGTAGGGGCATTGGTCAATCCGAAAGGAAGGACCAAGAACTCATAATGTCCATAACGGGTTCTAAACGGCGTCTTGGACACATCCTCACTCCGAATCCTCAACTGATGATAACCAGATCGCAAGTCAATCTTAGAAAAGACTGATGCATCTCGCAACTGGTCAAACAAGTCATCAATACGAGGTAAGGGATACCTGTTCTTCACAGTCACTTGGTTCAACTTCCTATAGTCAATGCACAACCTAAGTGACCCGTCTTTCTTCTTGACGAATAATACAGGTGCGCCCCAGGGGAAACACTAGGGCGAATAAATCCCTTATCAAGCAGCTCTTGCAACGGCTCCTCAACTCGACTAACTCCGCAGGTGCCATCCGATATGGAGCCTTCGAGATAGGAGAGGTGCCCGGAAGCAACTCTATGGTAAACTCTATCTCTCTATCTGGTGGCAATCCAAATAAATCATCAGGAAAGACGTCTGGAAAATCCTGCACTACCTCGATCTCTATAAGAGTAAGTGACTCATCAGCCTCTGGCACTAACACCACGCTGGCAAGAAAAGCGTCACAACCTTGTTACCATGCGCATCGCCTTCATGGCAGAGATGACCATCTTTCCCGCCAGTCCTTGGCAAGGGGTGAGAGAACTCATCCTCACCAGGAATGCGGAAAACGATCCTCTTCCGATGACAATCCCATGCATAGTGCTCCTCTAGCCAATCCAGACCAAGAATAGCATCATAGTCCTTCATCTTTAGCAAGAAGAAACACCCATCTAGGATTCTATCCTCAATGCACACAGGTAACGACGGAATGCACTTCCTAGTCGATACCGTACCGCAGGGGTGTGCACAGACAAAGGGACCTCTAACTCCTCAGACTCTACCCCTGACTCTAGGGCTAACTGCCTAGCGAACCGCTCAGCAGAAATGAACGTGTGGTAGCACCCGTATCAAACAAAACCCGAGCGTGCACACCTAAAAGCAAAACCGTACCTTCGGTGACATGCTCCGCCTGATCAGCGTCCTCACGAGCTAAAGCAAACACTCGAGCTGGGGCTCGAGGCCTTCCTGGTCTTCCTGTAGCTGGCGCGGCTGCCGCTACTGCTGGGGCTGGCGCTCCACGCTGAGCTCCCTGCTGAAGTCTTGGCAATCTTTGATCTTGTGGTCGCTGCTCCCGCACTTCAAGCATCTACCCGCTACCAACCAACACTCGGAACCACCGTGTGTCTTCCCACAGTGGGGACACTCTTTCTTCACACCAGGGGAACGTACAGAAGGTATCTGTGAACTGCCGACTGCCACGGTTCGCTGCGGTGTCTGGTACACCGTTTTCTTCTTGTCTTGCCGTTGGAATGTCGCCGCTGGCCTCTTCTGCGAAGCTTTCTTTTCCTCCAGATATTGCTCCATCTCTACCTCCTGCCTACACGCAGCACTGAGGCCTCGTCCAACGTGCAGTGGTCAAACGCCATGAGTCTCGTCCGCAGTGATGGCTTAAGTCCTATCACAAACTTCTTGGTCTTCCTCCGCTCGTTTGCCACGATATGAGGTGCATATTTAGAAAGTTCAGAAAATCTTGCCTCATATTCCAGCACGGTCATGGAGCCTTGAGCTAAAGATAGGAATTCTTGCTCCATCCGATCTTGCAC
Source organism: Colocasia esculenta (assembly GCA_014218235.1). NCBI lineage: Eukaryota > Viridiplantae > Streptophyta > Magnoliopsida > Alismatales > Araceae > Colocasia > Colocasia esculenta. The sequence goes on from JACBKR010006502.1 coordinate 10,727, forward strand.
ATGCTCGGGGATGAACTTGCCCGAAAGAGCCTCACGAACGCGTCCCAAGCAACGTCGAAGCTCCGTCCTCAAATCGGGTACGCAGAAATGAAGCCCACCATACATCAGCTCTTTCCTGCAGTACACCGTTCATAAGCATCGTCTAAACAATCTAACTTATAGAACATACAAGCATAACTAAGCATACCTGTAGCATGTAGGTGGCTAACGTAACCTTATCGTCATCTGCACACCTGATGGCTCGGAAGATCTTCTCTATCTCCCTCATCCAGCTTTCTGCCATTAACGGGTCGCTCTCCCCCTTAAAAGAGGGTGGTAGCATCCTCTTGAATCTCTCCATGGTAGAAGGCCACCATGGTCCTGAGCTGATCCTTGAGCCTGCTACAACACACATCAGCAATATACAATCAACATAATATCACATAAGCAATTAAAACATACTATTAGTCATTTTATTAGTCTAACCTGAGCCTCCAACTGTGCCTGGAGTGCTGCCTGGGTATGAGCCTGGGTCTGCATGGCCCACCAGACCTTGCATGAACACTCCATAATCCACAGGTGGCGGTGGGGGAAGTACAGGCCTGGCGGTGCCGGGGCCTGCTGCTCCGCCCGCTCGTCACGTTGGCTCGTCCTCACGGGCCGGCGCTCCGCCACGCCTACCTCTCGAAGCCATGGCTGTAATAAAATTTCAGCCACCATTAGAGCTAGGTTACTAAGTTTTCTAACCATTTTCTTATCTATCTTTCACTTCTTATTAGTGTTTTCTACACATGTGGACATACTTAGCATGCAATGGGGATGATGACTTAGGTATATTCATGTGCAATCTCAACCGGTGCTCTGATACCAATCTCTGTGACGGCCTCATTATATCGGTACGGTTATACCAACCCACGTCGGTATAGCAAGCATCATCACAGTGGGACATTTACCCAACGATACATTCAGCTGAGATACGTGAATAAGAACAGAGTAGCGGAGTAAAAGAACTACTGTCTTCATTCATTCATCATCTACATTTAACATACATGAAATTGCAATGACATTAAAGAACTTAAAGTTCACATAATTTAAATTGCTGAAAATTTAATACATAAATGTCCACCATTATACATTCTTTCCATGATACACTAATACAATGTTCAATTTACATACTATGAAATGCAAAACCACAAGTACTCCAAAGACTAATCTCCGCGCTCGGAGTCCGTCTCCACGTCTCCTCCAACGGTGCCACATCACCAACTACACCGTACGCCGAAGAAGTAGTGAGTCTAAAGACTCAGCAAGTAACACCACTCATACCATACACGTACATGTCATAGTAGGCTCTACACACACCATTTAAAAAACAAAAACTCAATGCAT
>JACBKR010006503.1:0-12082 GCA_014218235.1 Colocasia esculenta
GGCGGCCATAAGAGTTCGTGTCTCCCTCCTCTGCCTTCCTGGAGTCTCCTGAACCCTCTTCTCACCAATTCAAGGTGTGAGAATTGTGGTTTGATCTTTAAAGAAGCCTCTGAAGCATCTCAAGGAAGCAGATCAGGTAGAAGCCATCGTTGGAGAAGAATTCAAGGAAGGTCCAACCTCTCAGATTGCAGAGCATCGTCTTGGACTTCATGTTTACAAGCTTCTTCCCAATTCAAGCTTCTACAAGGGTACACTTGAAGAACGAAGCCATTCAATACATTTTACTTTACTTCTGTTTTCTCTAGATATCTCTTGAGATTATGCAAGTGCTTCTGCATAATTCTCATTAGTGTTCTCAATTTCGACTAGATCTGTTGCTAGGAGATCTTGTCTTAGTTGGTGTCTAGCAAGTCTATGTGTGAGCCTTGTGCTCAGATTGTTTGTGAGCCGTGTGCTCAGTGTTGAGTTGTCAAACTCAAGTGTGTGTTGAGCAGTCTTGCTCAGTTGTTCTAAGTAGTCTTGCTCTAGAAGTGGTGTGAGTTGTAAGCTCTTCAGTGTTGAGTTGTCAGGCTCCAGTGTGTGTTACCCAGTTGTGTTAGTGAATCCTCACGGGTTGTGAGGGTGGATGTAGGAATCACATGGGTGATTTCCGAACCACCTAAAAATCCTTGTGCATTTGTGTTCTGTGGTTTGACTGATTCATCCGCTAGATGCTGCATACGACTCGTTTCTAATTCACTTAATCAACTTGATTCTCATCTAAGTTTTTCAACTCACTCCAATCTAATCAGATCAGTAGCTTTTCACTGATATTATTGCCTCTGATTCTAAATAGTTTTAAAATTAATAAGCTTCCGCAAAGTGGTTAAGATCTATTCATCCCCCCCCCTTTTAGATCTTTTCCACACATTTATTTCGATCCTTCAGACTATAGTGGGGCAATCCATCACACATGAAAACCGTATACGGTAACTTACTCGAGAAAGGTAAAGCACATTGAGTGGAAGGTCACACCTCACGACCTCCACGAAACACAGTTCCACGTCAATACCAGAACAGACTGGTACACGACGTACTATCACAACCATTACCCACACAGAGTATAGGTACCTATTACCACAAGGTACCAACACGGAAACCACAAGTAAACCAGTGTCGTAACAGGGCACAACGGTAATAAGCTAAACCACATTGGTGAGTCAATATTCACCAACTATAATCAAAATTGTGCCACCACTCGGCACACCACAAACCACACCGTAGTCACAACTGTGCCAACACCAGGGCACACCTCGAACGAGTCAAACCTCGACTATAAGTCACAAACTCACGAGCCATAGTCCTGGCAAGGCACGAGTCGGAAAGGAACGACGCCACCACACGGGGACAGACTACTCTCTGATCATGTCAGGCCAGCATCCAACCCGGACACCACACCACAAGAACTACCTCTCAGTCTCGCAGTCACAGACGAAAGGTTCGATTGTCGCTCCACGAGAACAAGTCAAACAACTGTGGAGACCAACCAAGACCACACCTGGAGACACACAACTGCAGGTCCATGCCTGGCACCTCTAGGGTCTCTAGCCAGAGCACCCTAAAGTGAGGCACTGGAAAACAGGACTAGCTGGGGACCAGTGACGTCTACTGGTGTCCGTACCCTTAACTACGATCGCGCTACAAGCGACAAAAGAACAACTCTGGGAAGTCGCTATCCTACTGCCGTCTTTCCCTCAGCCGGACGTACAACTCAAAGTCAGGAGTGAGGGTGTCCAGGAAGACGACACAGACCTCGACGGTATCACACTGTACTGAGACAAACCACGAGCACAACAAACACAACGTGCCTGGCTCACAAAGAACCTGGGGTACCCAACTAGAGAGGCATTCCGAATAGGCGCCGAACCACCACACTCGGCAAGCTCAAACCGTGATATATTCACAAACGCTTCACAACACTTTCTATTACCAATCACGGTACACATTTTAGAAATAGCTTGATCCAGTCACAAAGTGACTTACAAGCTAACCTACACAATCACACATATAAACCATATTAATACACGGACTGTCATTGATCACACAGTGACCTCCAAGCTAATTCACACAGACACACATATAAATCACGATAGCCAATCATACTTGGCCTATCATTGAACATCTTGTGACAGTAGAGGTCACATTAAATTTGGCCACAATATTATATCATAATCATACTTACACTTTACTAATTATCCATCCAGGATAATCTATAAAAGATCCTAAAGGATCAAGGCTAGGTTCAGACGTGAACCTCATCGCCACAACACCACAATAATTAATATATAATAAACATGATAAGTACGATGTGCCATGCATATACAAACCACTTGCATGACATCAAAACCCTGTGATATTTCACAACTACATAGCCGGTAAACTGACCTCAAAAGCCTCGTGCTCCAGAGCACCACAGGTGTTAATACACCGCAACACTTATACAAGAATGCCATTAAAAACCACTGTACACATGCATAGGTTGGCGGCGACATCGATTGCCGTCCAAAGGATATAGGCGACAATGTCCCTTGCCGTCAACACCAAGTAAGCGGCCACCACTTGGCAGTTTACCCACAATCAATGGCTAGATACCTAGCCGTTAATCTCCCAACAAAGAACTCTGCGTCAACCGATGTTGACGTCAAGATCTTCACTGCATAACCCGCCAGAACACACAAAATGGCCCTAGGCCGATTGCATTGTCAATCTAGCCATAAATATAATAGAAAAACAGGGGAAACACTTCCCCTTACATCTATATACCATAGTTAAACTAGAAAAGCAAGATCAAATACTTGGATCGATCAAACCACCCAATTTCCTGGCATGGTAACCCCTTTTTCCCAAAAACACAATTAACAAGTAATCTATGCAAATGGAGCATGACAATTCAAACAAGAGAAGTCAGGGGTCCAATCCCTACCTCAGAAACGTGATTGAACTTCCGAAGAACCTTGAATCACGCCGAGACCCGAGGAACGCCCCGCGAACATCGCGCTCCAATTCGTCATTCCCCGCCTGATTTGCCGCTACCACGTGCACCACGGCTGCCCCTCGTACTCCCGTCGACCACCAGAACTCGTGAAGAGGCTCAAGAGTGAAGGTGGGCGAAGAGGAGGGGAGAGAGTGGGGAAGAACAAGGCTCGGTCAGCCCTAAAAACACAGGTGCGTCAGGTTAACGTCAACCTCTGTGTCGTTAACCAAACCGCCACCCAACTAGGCATCCACATCTTTGGCCGTCAAGTTCATGCAACGGAACACACTAGAACCATGGTAGACGTCCACATCGATGGATGCTAAAACCATGTTAACGGCAACCCATGGCCGCCAACACAAAGTCGACGTCACCCACCTGGACGCCAACCCACTATTGATGTCCAGCGTACTGAACACCAACACAGACCCATAACCAAGCCTGGTAAGGATCTAATAAGAAACACACAACACTAATGGCCTCACATTGACCACCAAACCCGCTAAACCTGGATCCACGGAGATCCGGAAAACGCGCGACGTTACATTATTATCACCTAAAAAGAAATGTCGTCCTCGACATACGAAGCAATTCATAATAAACATGATTATCACCTAAATGAAATAAAATTGTATACAGAACAAGAAGATACTCTTTCTTTGCATAAGCTTTTCAATTCATCAGTCCATTTCCATCCTGCTTTGCTCCTTTCTTTTCTTTCAATTCATTTCACAATTACTTCATTCTATCGATTCCATTACATTTCCTTACTTTTCAATTGTAGACGATCCTACCTTGCCAATGGTGCTTTATCTCCTTGGACTGAACCTACTTTCACATTTTTCCAGTTGTGTTTGCAATATTTCTTTCGAGGCCGCCTTTTCTTTCTCAAATATCTTACATTGTAATATTCTTTCATGCCACCATTTTCTTTTTCCATTTATCACTGTTTGCTGTTATCCTGTGTCATCTGCATTTACATTCACAACTGACACCCTCTTTAAAGAAACCAATCACCATCTTTGAATTTTCTGTCCTTCATATTATTCTACTCATACTTCCTTAAGTCATCTCTAATTAAAAATCATAATAAACTCTGTTCCTTTATTCCGCTGCGCAAAACTTTACACTGTCTCCATATTCAAGTAAACTTGAACAATCTATGAATATTAAATCTTTCTTTGCTTCCGCTTTCGTTACGCTACTCTGACACACTGAACATTTTTTGCAAAATATTCCACAATTTCTGTTCTCATTATTGCTTTCAATTGCTTTCTTCTGGCTTCAACTGCTTCTCAAATCATCTTATTCAATTAATTCGTACTGAAGAAATTACTGCAATTTCTGATCTGCCAACTGCTATTGACATATTGTGCTCTTCATAACCTTTCTTACTTTACTGACATTTTCTGGCTAATCTCATAATTTTATTACATAAACTTTCCAAATATTCTTTAATTAGTCTATTCCTGCTCCTGCATAAAACTCTGGAATATCTAATAATAATTCATTTCTGTTCATTTGAATCATTTCTTTGCGCTGATATACAAACTCTAACTGACATTTTCTGACTCATCTGATTTTATTCACTTCATCATTTACTAAATTCTTCCTTTCTCTAATTCATATCTTTTCTGCAAAATACTTCTCTCTCATTCTTCTACTGCCTGGCTAATCTTACTCTACCGTTCATACTATAAATCCTTCTGGTATTAATTATCCTTCTTTAAAACACAGCAAAAACTCAAATTTAAATACCAATTTCTTTAAATATAACAACTTGCTCTGTCTGCTTCCCTCATTCCATTAAATATTTTGTTCTCAAATAACATAAATATACAATCTGCCTTGCTGTTTTTTCTCAACTCAATATTTATTAACTGCTTCTCCATTAATGCACTTCTTTCCATTCTATTTCATTTGCCCTGACTTATTCTAACATACTTAACTTTAATTCTGATTTTCCTCGAACTACTCATAGTTACTAACTTTCACTGCTCTTATCTTTAGTACAGTCATCTTTACTAACTTTCTCTGAAGAATTCCTCATAACTTGTCATTTATCAACTAAATATTTCTCTTATGCAATTCTTAGAAAATCTCTTTACACACACTGATTCTTCTTTTCTTTCTTTCTTTATTCAACTGATCTTTTCTATACATATTTGTACAAATCCTCATATTAACTTCATATTACCATCACTATTCATAACAACACTTTTCTCAAATTTCCGATCTCAGGTACACTTAATCATCACTATTCTTTTATGTACTAGTACCTCTTTTTAAAGCTGATCTGCTTTACTTAATCATGCCAAACTCTTCATAATACTAATCACATTATCATTCACACTGTTTCTTGATATCATCTGACTCAGATCTCTGATGCCACAATACCTCTGCTGAGGTTCTCAACTATTTTTGCACATTTAATCACTTCTACACACACACTGATCTGATCCTCATCCTCTTGTTACTATGTACCTGTCTCTGCTAACTCTATATTTCATTATAACTTACTTACAAATTCCATATCCAGACTTATTAATCTCCTCAATTCCTTTAACTGTAAATCTTCAACAACTAAAATGATCTATCATAAACCAGCACACTGGTATAATCACACAGATGATTATACCACCTCTAATCACATCAACTTTCAACAACTGCTAACAACTGCCAAATTCTCAACTCAAAAACACATTTTAAAAAACAAAAACTTAAACAAATACCACATTAACCAACACAAAACCGCAGACTTACTACCAGCAGTGGACATTAATCATGTATTGGGACATTGCAACCTTATTGTCTTTTCATATTCTAACTGGACCATGCTCTGATACCAACTATGATGGACCGGGGTATTTATGCCCGATAAGGCTCCATATCCAGATCCGCCTCCCGCGAACGGACCGAAGTCTCGCAAGGGATAACTCACACAAGGTCCAGTAAGAGTATAAAAAACAAACCACAATAGTATAAGACACAAGAAGAAAGGACTGTGCTATATCTGTTCAAAAATTTATACAAATGTCCCATTACATTAATACATGTCCATTTAAAAAGTACAACTACCTGGGTCATACCGAGGGAGCACAAGCTCACACAACACTAACAACTACACAACGCTGGTGGTACAAGTCTGACACAACGTTGCTGCAAGCCAAACACTCAGCAAGCCCTGAAAAGAACTGTAGGGGAGTAAGCCTCAACAAGTCACAGGCTCAGTAGGGACCACCCAACAACTATAACAGAAGAGACCTCAACCTCGATGGGTCTCACTGGCCACACATAACAACAAACCATTTCATGCTCACAACAATTGTATCTAATAATGTAATTAAATATAAACACATTAACTATTCACAATCTCGAAAAGTAAGAGAGACAAATAGGACTAGCTCCACACCATTAGTCCACTTAACAACAGTACGCCTAGGCCTCATAAGCAAACACAGTCACAACCAATCATTTAAGCTATAAGCCGCACAAGCAAACCACTGCCTATGCTATAAGCTTCACAGGCAAATCTCAAGTACGTGGGTAACAGGACTGCTAACCAAAAGCTGGTCCTTTATACCTCAAATCACAATATGTCGGAAAACACACACACCAAGTGACATGATCGACTACAGAGGGCCAATCCAGCACACATGAAAACCATATACGGTAACTTACTCGAGAAAGGTAAAGCACATTGAGTGGAAGGTCACACCTCACGACCCGCATGAAACACAGTTCACGTCAATACCAGAACAGACTGGTACACGACGTACCATCACAAACCATTACCACACAGGGTACAGGTACCTATTACCACAAGGTACCAACACGGAAACCACAAGTAAACCAGTGACGTAACAGGGCACGCCGTAATAAGCTAAACCATTTTGGTGAGTCAAATTCACCAACTATAATCAAAACTGTGCCACCACTCGGGCACACCACAAAACACAACCGTAGTCAAACTGTGCCAACACCAGGGCACACCTCGAATGAGTCAAACCTCGACTATGAGTCACAAACTCACGAGCCACAGTCACTGGCAAGACACGAGTCAAAAAGGAACGACGCCACCACACGGGGACAGACTACTGGCTGATCAGGCCAGTATCCAACCCGGACAACACAACACAAGAACTACCTCTCAGTCTCGTAGTCACAGACGAAAGGTCCAACTGCCGCTCCACGAGAACAAGTCAAACAACTGTGGAGACCAACCAACACCACACCTGCAGACACACAACTGCAGGTCCATGCCTGGCACCTCTAGGGTCTTGGCTGGAGCACCCTAAAGTGAGGCACTGGAAAACAGGACTAGCTGGGGACCAGTGACGTCTACTGGTGTCCGTACCCCCAACTACGAGCGCGCTACAAGCGACAAAAGAACAAACTCTGAGAAGTCGCTATCCCACTGCCGTCTTCCCTCAGCCAGACGTACAACACAAACTCAGGAGTGAGGGTGTCCAGGAAGACGACACAGACCTCGACGCTATCACACTGTACCGAGACAAACCACGAGCACAACAAACACAATGTGCCTGGCTCACAAAGAACCTGGGGTACCCAACTAGAGAGGCATTCCGGAATAGGCGCCAGACCACCACACTCGGCAAGCTCAAACCGCGATATATTCACAAACGCTTCACAACACTTTCTATTACCAATCACGGTACACATTTTAGAAATAGCTTGATCCAGTCACAAGGTGACTTACATGCTAACCTACACAATCACACATATAAACCATATTAATACCACGGCCTGTCATTGATCACACAGTGACCTCCAAGCTAATTCACAAAAACACACATATAATCACGATAGCCAAACATACTTGGCCTATCATTGAACATCTTGTGACAGTAGAGGTCACATTAAATATTGACCACAATATTTATATCATAATCATACTTACACTTTACTAATTATCCATCCACGATAATCTATAAAAGATCCTAAAGGATCAAGGCTAGGTTCAGACGTGAACCTCATCGCCACAACACCACAATAATTAATATATAATAAACATGATAAGGTACGATGTGCCATGCATATACAAACCACTTGCACGACATCAAAACCCTGTGATATTTCACAACTACATAGCAGGTAAACTGACCTCAAACGTCTCGTGCTCCAAGAGCACCACAGGTGTTAATACACCGCAACACTTATAACAAGAATGCCATTAAAAACACACTGTGCACATACACAGGTTGGCGGCGGCATCGATTGCCGTCCAAAGGATATAGACAACAATGTCCCTTGCCGTCAACACCAAGTAAGCGACCACCACTTGGCCGTTTACCCACAATCAACGGCTAGATACCTAGCCGTTAATCTCCCAAAAAGAACTCTGCGTCAACCGATGTTGATGTCAAGATCTTCACTACAGAACCCGCAAGAACACACAAAATGGCCCTAGGCCGATTGCACTTGCAATCTAGCCATAAATATAATAGAAAAACAAGGGGAAACACTTCCCCTTAGATCTATATACCATAATTAAACCAGAAAAGCAAGATCCAATACTTGGATCGATCAAACACCCAATTTCCGGCATGGTAACCCCTTTTTCCCAAAAACACAATTAAGAAGTAATCTATGCAAATGGAGCATGACAATTCAAACAAGAGAAGTCAAGGGGTCCAATCCCTACCTTAGAAACGTGAGTGAACTTCCGAAGAACCTTGAATCACGCCGAGACCCGAGGAACGCCCCGCGAACATCGCGCTCCAATTCGTCATTCCCCGCCTGATTTGCCGCTACCACACGCACCACGGCTGCCCCCCGTACTCCCGTCGACCACCGGAACTGTGAAGAGGCTCAAGAGTGAAGGTGGGGGAAGAGGAGGGGAGAGAGTGGGGAAAGAACAAGGCTCGGGTCACCCTAAAACACAGGTGCGTCAGGTTAACGTCAACCTCTGTGTCGTTAACCAAACCGCCACCCAACTAGGCATCCACATATTTGGCCGCCAAGTTCATGCAACAGAACACACTAGAACCATGGTAGACTTCCACATCGATGGATGCTAAAACCATGTTAACGGCAACCCATGGCTGCCAACACAAAGTCGACGTCACACACCTGGATGCCAACCCACTGTGATGTCCAGCGTACTAAACACCAATACAGACCCATAACCAAGCCTGGTAAGGATCTAATAAGAAACACACAACACTAATGGGCCTCACATTGGCTACCAAACCCGCTAAACCTGGATCCACGGGGATCGGAAAAACGCGCGAGTTACAGAAGAAGTCATCCTCCGATCTGTACTGAAGGTTGGGGATCATCCATAGGGCAGACTCTTCTAGTTCTGCTACTAAGAAGAGGAAATTCTCCTTCTTTCATCTGAACCTCACTATCCCCCTCTGTGGTTTTCTCTCACAGGAGACAACAGAAATAAACCTCTGTACAAAGAATATCTTCAGAAGGTTGTTTTTGCTAATATTATCAACCTTCCTTTTCTTAACCTTTCAGACCACTGAATGTTATTCTACCCTATGCCTCTCTAACCAAATCAGAAAATCCAAAATCTTCTCTATTGCTCATTCCAAGACTGAAGAGCAATGGGCTAGGGGGCACAGAGAGTTGTACAACAAATTTCTTCTGGCTAAGTCTGCTAGATTCCCTCCAAGGGACCATTCCTGACTCTCTCAGAATGGTTCCAAATTCATCACAAGAATGTTGGGCCCCATTCATTCAGAAGGAGATCAAGATGGCTAGGCATTTCCAACTCTCAACAACTATAGATATGTCCTTCGACTCCCTGAGGTCCAATTCAGCCAATTTAAGCAGGCATAAATGCACTTGGTTAGCCGACGCCCACACTGAAGCTGTCCAAGTAGACTTTGCCACCCTTCAGGTGCCAGAGGAAATCTTGCTTCCACCTATTCACTCTCTCGTCATGGACTCTTTGTTGGGTCTATCATCTTTGAACGTTTTGCCAGAGTAATGGGCAGAATCAAGGTACAGAAGGGCTTCTAAGTGGCATTTCATAGATTTCTCTTCAGAGAATACCACCAAGGCCATGTCAGTGCTGAGGTTCTAGCTCCTATTCTGTGGGAATGTGAGAGGTTGACACCTTCAGACTGGGCCAGATTTTACCCTCTCTCTGCTCAGTAGCTGTCAGAGCTTAATGAATCTCAAGTCAAGGAAGGTCACCCTCCAGTATCAGAAGCTACATTTTTAGACATGAACTCTATTCACCTAGTCCAAGATCCCTTTTGGATTTGGGTTGAGCGATATAAAGTCTATATAGCCCTTTGTCAAGAGCTGAAGGCCAAGCAGAACTTCTATCCCATTTCAGTTGATCAATTTCTTGCTCGAGCCAGTTTTGGATCAGTATCCTTCAAAAGAATCTCCCTAAGTAAAGAAGCCTATGCCAATCTCCTTGATGAGCAGTTGGCTCTCCATTTGAAGAGAATGACTCCCTCCATGGGAACATGCATGGGAATCATTTCTCATTTTGCCTCCCTCCTCTCTCCTGCCTTTTATCTATCTGTACCTTTCCAGAATGAATGAATGCAAATAGTATTTCCTGTCTCATTCAGCTGCTTTCTCTTCTTCTTTGTCTTTCCTTGCATCTTTTTTGCTAATGACAAAAAGGGGGAGAATTATTGCAGCTCTGAATACATATGGAGATCTATTTATCTGTGCTATTTGCTAAAGTTTGTTAATTTGTTAAGGTTTTGTCATCACCAAAAGGGGGAGATTGATGAACAGTCTATCCCCATGTAATTAAAAGTATTACATTTCTATTTTGGTGATTAACAAAACCATATTATTGTGATAATTAAACCCTCAATTAAAGATTACTAACTATTTTCTACAAGTCTTAAGCACAAGAATTAATAGCAAAGGAAAATAAGCCAAAACAGGTAAGCATCTCTACATTGTATCTACAACATCATATTTGTCTAAGCACACATCGATTTCTTTTATAAATCATAACGATTACAGTAGAACTGTAACGATTTCTTCATAACCATTTCATAAGTGCCTTAACAATTTCTTCATAGATTGAAACTTCTTCTGATTTCAAAAGAAATCATTCCCGTAACGACTTGCTTTCGAACGATTCCTTTAGTCATCGTAACGGCTTGCTTCATAACGATTTATTTAGTCATCGTAACGACTTGCTTTCGTAACGATTCCTTTAGTCATCGTAACGACTTGCTCTCATAACGATTCCTTTAGTCATCATAACGACTTGCTCTCATAACGATTCCTTTAGTCATCATAATGACTTGCTTTCGTAACGATTCCTTTAGTCATCGTAACGACTTGCTTTCGTAACGATTCCTTTAGTCATCGTAATGACTTGCTCTCGTAACGATCCTTTAGTCATCGTACGATTTCTATCATAACGATTCCTTTAGTTATCATAATGATTTGCTTATCGCAACAATTGCTTCAGATATTATAAGGATTTGCTTTGCGCATCGACTTCTTAAGTAATTGTAACGATCTCTTTTTTTATAACGATTTGCTTTGCGCATCAACTTCTTAAGTTCATAATGATTTCATTGATGATCACAATGATTCTTCATATCTCACCACGATTTGTTGTTTGGTTGCATAACGATTTCATAAGTCATAAATGCATCGATTTCATATCAATCAACTTGACATATGACTTATCCTTCAACGGTTGAATAGTCAAGTCTTCGCACATATTCTTCTGTGAGCTATGCATTTAATGAAGACTGAACGTATCTGTGCATGCATGCAGTCGATATCATCCATTATCGTGTCTATTCCGTATGCATCTTTAAAACAACAAATGGCATTACTATTTGATGAATATTCACACCAACGTTGACTGACAACAAGAGACAGCCTAGCTGTCTACTACTTTAGCATTAATGTATGCAGGTCTCTAGCAACATTCGTCATACAACGTTGGACCTTGTAGAAGCCAAAGGACACTTCAGAAGATCCTATCTCTTTGCGTGCACAAATGGATAAAGGACTGTTGGCTGAAAGTTTCCAAGTGCCACTCAGTCTAACGTCCACCAAAAGCTAGAGGAAATAGATACTTCAACGACTAGATTTCAA